>CM061534.1:125848682-126044612 GCA_030545055.2 Neoaliturus tenellus
ACTGTTCCTGCTACCATTAATCACAAAAATGTGTTCGCTCTTATAGATACAGGTAGCACGTTAAGTTTCATAAATGAGAAGACCGCCAATAAACTTCTTTTAAGTATTGGTCCTTCAACGGGTAAGGTTTCTATGGCCTCAATGTCTATGACATCTAGCATTAAAGGACAATGTAAAGTTGATCTCAAAGTTTTGGGTCATTCCTATGATAACGTTAATCTTTTCATTCTCTCAGACTTGTGTGCAGATATAATCATAGGACATGATATACTAAAACAGCATGAAAGTGTACAGTTAAAATTTGGTGGAACCAAAGACCCCTTGAAAGTATGTAGTGTTGCTGCAGCATGCGTTCAACCTGCTTCCTTATTTTCTAATCTTAAGCCAGAGTGTAAGCCCATTGCAATTAAATCTCGTCGTCATTCAGTAGAAGATTTAAAGTTCATTGAAAATGAGATAACTCAACTTCTTCGTGCAGGTATAATCGAGCCCAGTATTTCTCCGTGGAGGGCCCAGCCACTAGTTGTGTCTAGTGACAATCACAAGAAAAGAATGGTTATAGACTATTCTAGAACCATTAACCGTTTCACACTATTAGATGCATATCCATTACCTAGAATAGAGGATATTGTAAATAACGTTGCAAACAATAAGGTCTTTAGTACGATAGATTTGAAAAGCGCTTACCATCAAATTCCGATTCGAGATGAAGATAAACCATGCACAGCTTTTGAGGCTTGCGGTCAGCTTTTCCAGTTCAAGCGTATTCCATTTGGGGTGACAAATGGTGTTGCTGCATTTCAACGAGTTATTGATGAAATCATTCGCACAGAAAATCTCAAAGATACATACACATACTTAGATGATGTAACCGTTTGTGGAAAATCCCAAGCTGAACATGATAGCAATCTCAGAAGATTCATGGAAGCAGCTAAAAAGTATAATTTAACAATCAACAGCGACAAGTCATCATTTTCTACTACCTCTATAAACCTCCTAGGATATTTGATTACAAATAAGTCCATAAGGCCAGACCCTGCTAGACTGGATCCTTTAAGAAAACTACCTCCGCCTAAAGATGTTGCATCATTAAGAAGGACTTTGGGGATGTTTTCACATTATTCTTCACATATCCCTCAGTTTTCAGACAAGGTAGCCCCACTAGCTAGATGTTCATTTCCTCTGGCACGAGAAGCACTTAATGCATTCGAAACTTTAAAAAAGGAGATTGAAAATGCAGTTTTAACAAGTATTGATCCAGAAACACCTTTCACAGTTGAAACGGATGCTTCTGAAACTGCACTTGCTGCAACTTTATCTCAATCTGGTCGTCCCGTAGCATTCTTCTCAAGGATTTTATCAGGTTCTGAACTAAAACACTCGTCAGTTGAGAAGGAAGCTCAAGCAATTGTAGAAGCTCTTCACAAATGGAGACATTTTCTTATTGGCAATCATTTCAAACTTATCACAGATCAAAGGTCAGTGTCATTTATGTTCGATAATACAAAACATGGAAAAGTGAAGAATGACAAAATAATGCGATGGCGGATGGAGTTATCCTGTTTTCACTATGACATAATCTATCGGCCTGGTAAAGACAATGTCACTGCAGATGCTTTTTCACGAATTTGTTCAGCTATCTTAGATCCAACAAAGAATCTCAAAGAAATTCATAGAGCACTTTGTCATCCAGGAGTCACTCGTTTATATCATTACATAAGAAGCAAGAACTTACCGTATTCTTTGGAAGAGGTGCGTCGTGTAATTGCCTCATGTGATGTTTGCGCTGCTGTTAAGCCACGGTTTTTCAAACACAATGGAACACTCATTAAAGCGACTTCGCCTTTTGAACGACTCAACATGGATTTCAAAGGGCCATTGCCTACAGTGAGTAGGAATCGTTATCTTTTAGTGGTGATAGATGAGTATTCGAGGTTCCCGTTTGCCTTCCCCTGTTCTGATCTGTCATCTTCAACGGTAATCAGTCATCTAAAAAATCTTTTCTACCTATTTGGCATACCGACTTATCTACATTCTGACCGCGGAAGTTCTTTCATGTCTCAGGAATTAAAGGAGTTTTTGAATGCTCTTGGTGTCGCCACTAGTAGAACGACTGCTTATAACCCACAAGGGAATGGGCAAGTAGAAAGATACAATGGCATCTTGTGGAAGAGTATTGAACTTGCCTTGAAATCAGCCAATCTAGATACAACGCGTTGGGAATCTGTGTTGCAAAGTGCCCTACATTCTGTTCGCTCCATATTGTGTACTAGCACTAATGCCACCCCACATGAACGGATGTTCATTCATCCAAGACCAACCGGGAATGGCCAATCCGCTCCTTCATGGTTGCTTACACCTGGACCTATATATTTGAAGAAACACGTGAGAGCTTCAAAATACGAACCACTTGTAGAAGAAGTTACGTTACTCCATGGAAATGCTGAGTATGCCCATGTTCAATACGCTGATGGCAGAGAGGCAACTGTTTCTACACGGCATCTAGCCCCTATAGGGAGATCCAGAGTAGATATTCCCGTGTTTACAAATGAAAACCATGAAACTTTAGACAGTCTTAATAATCCAAGTGAGCAACCAGACAACAATCAGGAAGAAATAAGTCATGAAGTGCAAGAAAGTAACACGTCTCCAGTTACAAATGAAGAAATATTACGTGAGCACAATAATACTAGAAATATTCAAGGCAGTCCTCGACGAAGCTGTAGACAAAGGCGCACCCCAAGATACCTTGAGGATTACGAGACGTAAAAAAAACCCTGGAGGGAAGAATGTTATATTATTTATATATTTTGTTTATTCAATCAGATGGTTAATTTATAATGTTTGTTTATTTATAGTTCTTTTCCTTGTTCTTATTAAGTGATGTGTATTTCTAGTTAAATAAAACCTTTTCTGAAGGTATTCATCAAATATGTGAGTTATAATTTTGTTTTTTCATAATCCCTCTTTACAGTGTGTATTGCCACACTACTGTTACTGTTGTCATTTATTATTGGGTTTACCATGAACGATACAGCATAATACATTCCAGGATGGATTTTCCAACAGTGCATCCACTCTCATTGTACTATTTTCGTGCAACTTACTACTGTATTTTACATTTAAAGTCGGAAAGTAAGCGGTAGATACATTTAAGTTGGAAAAGTTAGGTTTTTGAATTATCGGATGTATCAATTTGTTTACGCATTTCTAGAAGTAAAACCCCCTACAACTACATCCTTGATTGAAAGCACTTGACCTGAAAACTCCTGAGAACTTGACGATAGATCCTCCCCATCCTCCCAACCTTCATATAGGACTCCGTCCCATCGCACACCCCTAGTGATGGACACACGATAACATTTAGGAATATTAATTTAGAATAGTGATTGTCATTTATTATTGTGTTTACCATAAATAATGTAGCATACAATACATTTCTGTATTGATTTGCCAGCAGTGCATCACCTCTCATCGTACTATTTTCGTCCAACTTACTAAACTGTGTTATAGATTTACGTCGGAAATTACGCGGAAAACAATATGTGTAAAACAAAACTATGTTGAATTTTTAATTAATTTTTTTGTTGGGTTTGCATAACTGACTGTTTGACTGTTTCTATAAAGCGTGTTGAATCCGTTGAATCAACACCCTGACAACCAATAAAATATGTTGAAACAATACTTATTGCTCCAGCATGTTTGATTTTGTTATAATTTTTATTTCTACTCAAATAGTTGGTTGTTTTTATTAAGTGATTTGTAAAATAATCTTAGTTTACACATAATAATGGATACACCTCACACTTAAGGCAAGAATAACAATAATGGTGCATCATGCTACAGAGAAAATGCCAGCAATCAAATTCCTTCAATGAACGAGCAACCATAGGAACAATTTTTTGTTTGCAATTTCCTTATGTTAAAGTTGAGTTTTTGTACGGTAACTGATTTATCAAGTGTTATTTTTTGTGTGATTTATCAGTCGTTTTTGTTTCTTAGACAATAAGTTCTCTTGGAGTCAGTCGCCAAACGATGAAAATGGTTCCTGATACGTTTTACTACAAACACCAAAAGTAGCCTACTAATAAACACATAATGTATTGTATTTATAACGATTTTTATTAATGCAATTAAAGTACACACATTCACGTATTCGTACTTTTTATTCTGAACTGGAGAATCTATTAAAATAGGCGAAACATAGGCATTAATTTTGTTGAAGTCTGTTCTATTGATTTAGAAAGTGTATATACGAGACTTATTTTAAATACTGTTCTGGTACGACATGGAATGTAATTTCCGGAAGGTCTTGGGTTTTGTATACCGCCCGAAATGGAAGTTTCGGAATACTGGAATAACTTTTTACATCTACATACAAAAATGCCATTTAATATAGCTCAAAAAATAACTTTCGAAATTTATATTTTTGTTAAATGTTCTTTTAAAGTGAAAATTGTCGATCATTTAAACAATACTTACCTAAAAAAAACTTAAAATGTTGAGTTAAATTAATCAATACTTAAAATTAACTAACTGCCAATGGTCATTTATTGATACATCTATTGGATCCGGAAATCGGTTAATACAGAGAAGGGGCACCCCCTCAATTTGAAATAAAAGTAAAATCAAGACAACAAGGACAGAATAATATAGGCATCAATCCATCAATCCTTATATTTGTATCCATTTCCTTTTACATTTAGGCCTACCAGAGATGATAGTGACACGTTCCTTTGCAATAGACGGTGCTCGAGTTTCAAGTAGACCAACTTATTCGACAGTATTCGGTAACTAAACACTACTCCATCTCGAATCTCGATAAACAAATCATTGACTAAATGACAGTATCATGATGCAATTATCGCTGATCAGCAGTGTCCAATTACAGTCGCCAATATTGGTAGTGGTCGTGCACATTTCCCCAGAGTTAACCACGTTATACGTAAACAACGCAATACCGTCGGACCTCGAATTAGAATATTCAATGATTGTGATCGATATTGTTTGTGTTTGCGGTACCAGTAAGTGATAAGTATGTGCGGCCTTCGGAGAGCTGTTGTGTGATATGCGATTGCACACCTTTGGCGTACATTCGGCACGTGTACACAGTTTACAACTTTCCGTGTAGGCCCCTAACTATACAATAGTAGGATGCAACATTGTGGCGGTTCACACTACATTCTTGTAACTTACATTTTGAATCGATTAATCGATATTTGTTTCAGGGTTATGCCTACGCAGTGTGCTTGTCCTGAAACCCTAAACATGAATCCAATCATGATCTATTTAATGTTACAAATGTAACACAATAAACACAAGTTTCTAAGTTACTGATAGAACGTGAGTTTAGATGTCCATGGTCTATTAAAGTAGTTGGTGTACAATGTAGTATGTTAGTATATTGGCTATCGTTTATTTACAGTGGGAGAAAAGTCACCGACCCTACCGACAGCTGCGGTGATAATGAATAAACTGTTTGGCATTGAAATTATGTATTATTTCGACTAGTTCAAATTTCACAACGGTTAACAAAATTAGGTTCGAAAACGTCTGTGTATACCATTATTCTTAACACATATTTTTTCTATGATATGTTCAGCTTAAAGAACCAACTTGCAGTAGTGAGTAGACACCATGGAACTATGTTATTCATAAAGTTCTATAGTGGGGTCTTTAAGATCACCCTTGTATTTACCCAACGGTAAAAGAGTAATTTTAGAAGAAGAAATTTTCCCATAGTTTAACACAGGTATTGGATGAGGCTGTTAAAGTGAGGATGTCCCCCCCAAAAAGGGAGGGAGCTGCGAACTCCTCGAGAAATTTTGTAATGCAAAAACACAATGTTAAAGACGTGTTTAAAGAAAAATTAAACAAGTAAAGGATGGTTAATGGCTTTGAATAAGTGTTGTATACATCGTTACAATGAAGATGATTAAGAAATAACTATCCCTCAACTCCAGATCATGTCCACCATTTCTAAACCGTGACTCAAGACTTTAAGCCTCTAATTGATATCATATCCATCAAACACTAGCCCGGGTCCTGCAGTGGTCAGTCACTACCTATCATTTCTTTAATCTTGCTTTCTTTAGTTTGTTTGTTGGTTTGACTACAGTATGTCATCCTTTTAGGATTTTTTCCATTACCAGTTTTGGCCTAACAATGGTATCAGCAAATTGACTGCATTGTTGGTTCAACGTTAAAGCATTACATTGAAATTATACTCTATATAAAACATAAAAATAATCATCTAAGCACGGTCCAATTAAAATAATACATTATTAAAATTGCTTTCTAACATATTTTGTCCAAAGCATTTTAGTAAAAATTATTTGACTTCTTTAAATCGTGTTTTTTACACATTAAACAACACACTGGACAACAATATGTGGGATTGTAAAAAAGGTTAAACAGTTTTTGGCAACGTTCCAAGATTTTTTTTGATGTGACAAAGCATTTTTCTATTACCATACCTCCACAAGTTAAAAGCCGTAGAGTGATATGGTACATAAAAAAATAAAAAACACCTACATTATACTGCACTATAAACAGATATGTTTTTACCTACGCTGCTGTAATCAACTTCTACTAAAAACACAATAATATGTCACAGAAGAACCCCCATACGCTTGATACATGAATTTAAAAAATCAAATGAACGAAATTGAATTACACTTACATTCTCCAAACGTAATCCAAACACAAAAAGCACATTAGTACGCGCAAGCTAGCAGTAGACTGAGCGCGCGCGTTTCACGACAGGCGAGCCGAGAATCAGCTGTTCCGTTCCCGCGGCGCGGCGGCGGCGGCGGCGGTCAGCTGATCGGTGTAAACAAACAGCGGTACCGCTATCTCCCGCCAAACTACATAACCTCAACCTCAGCCCTGCCAATTACTGCGGGCCGGGCCGTGCAACCGGGTTATTATTCATTGATTTATATTCCTCCGATGTATTCCCTGCAATAATTTACCTCGTGCTCCGTGTTTGGATAAAAGGTGTATAATTTACTGTGGGAAAACAGCCTGCAAACGGTTTGTTAGTCTGGTGGATTTCGAGGATGGTCGGATCGAATTTGAGATTACGCTGAAACCTAATAGGCCTAAGAGAATCCTTGTTAAAAAATATTGACCAAGATTTTAATGAGTTGTGAAAAAGTAGTAGCATGTGAAATCTTTAAACTAGATTGAACATTATTTACTATATACGAGAGCAGCACAAAAGTAGTTTACAACAGGGTTGGAGTTAGAGCCTGGCAGTAAATCAAACGGCGATGTTAGGGAATGGGGGAGTGATATTCGGTTTGTAAGTATCTTGGCGGGCTTTGTAAGTTTTCACAGTTGGAGTTGGGGAGTAACTTTTCATAAGGTTTCTCTTCATCTCTATTCAACGGTCTTTGACCTATGTAACGTTAGCTTTATTGGTTTATGTCACTGGTTCTTTATCAATACATTCACGACCTTTCTTTATATCGGAACGATTTATGATTGTTTCTTAAAAAGTTTGACTTATTTTGTTCTGTGTAATATAGTGTAATCGTTTTTGTTAGTAGAATTAAACTGGGGACAAAAGAGCATTGCTTAGGAAAGTAGGGTATTTGATAAATTGATGAAATATTTATTTTAATCCTAGAAATTCAATCCTGTTTTTCATTATTGACCATCAATAAACTGACTATGACCTCGTGTCCCAGTCTATTGTAATTGCACCATCGAGACATCGAGACTGTAGAGGTCGTGCGCGGCGCAGAGGTCGCCGTCGACGGTCGTGATCCACCCACAATATACCTGACGTCATCTCAGAATAATCAATTATACCCTTCTGTGATTCTACAAAAATGTATTTCTGGCCACCTAAATTGTGAAGGACGGTCCTAAGTTTATTTATATTTATTTTTATTTTATTTGTAGACAATCGTTTAAAGGGTAGACATTTGTTACCCTCGTTACTTATACTAACCCCTTACTATCTTACTAACTACTAACCCCCGTTACAAACCCCCAATTTTAGTTCTTGGTGTAAAATTATTCGTATTTCTTAGATAAGTAACAACAACCATAGGTAACATTATGTTTTCCGGAGTATTCCGTTTGTAGAGGCACGGATCATCAAGTGCCAAAGTGACAACTAATTGCCAATCTGTTAGTTGTAGGCGCCACGGCCGCGCGGCGTCGGTGTCACCTGCCAACGGTTCTGTGAACCAGATAAAAACAGTTGTTGACGTCAGGTGACGGTTGTAGAGCGGTTTAGCCGCCCACTATCACAACCAATGTGTCGTCTAGACATTGTAGCAAAGAGTAGAGTAAAATAAATGTTCAACCAATAATTAAATTAAGATTCCGTGCGATTCAATATCTTCTTCTTATTAGAATAATAAGAAAGTGCCTGAAACTTAATGATATAGTAAAAACCGAATAATTTCTGGAGTGACATGAAGAGAAGCGGTCGTTTTCATAAATTATGGAAATGAACCATATAAAGTTTTAATAGCAAGCTAATAACTTTTCCCCGGTTAGCTAAATATTTAATATCTTTCAAGTGGAACGAAATGACTGCTGACAACCAGCATTTTTAAGGCATGTCTGATAGTTTTAATTGTGAGTTGATTATGTGTCGCTGCTTACTTATACTGATAATACATTAGAAATTATACATATAAAATTTATTCAAAAGAATAACACCTCCCCAGTTTCTGGTAAGTTAAATAATTGGTAAGTTTGGTTAAAAAAATAATTGAAATAAAAAAATAACATCGTCTAGGCTAATTTTGAGGGCTTTTAGGCCAAATAAATTATATTTCTTAAAATATAGGCCTACAATGAAGTGGTTATCACAATTTCTTGAACGTTTGATTTTGATATTTTAAATTTGTTGAATATATCTGCAGAGAATTTTGGAAAGGTTCCTTTTGCGCCAATTAATAATAAAAAAATTCTAAGCTATTTTAATTTATATACTTTTATTTGTAATACAGTAATTAATGGTCGGTTAATGAATCTTCTGTTTTTCTTCATTCACGTCGGTTAGTTGGTTTTCATTATTTTCAAAACGTATGGTAGGATCAAAGATGTACCCCTTATTGCCTTATACAATCAAACTATAGACTTCTAGTTGTTCGGTGGGTAATAAGTCTTCCTTAACTTTCGGTAACCGCGTCCCACGCCAACTTGGACTCAAGTGGCGTTAGCAGTGATAACAGTTGTAGTGGCCGGAAGTAGGTTACGACCGGAAGGCCCAAGAGCCAGCTGATTGGCATCATTGGCTGATAAGCCCCGGGGGCCACGGAGGGATCGCGAGGGCTTTGATTTGGCCGACAATCGCCGCTCCGCTCCCTTTGATATCGGCCCCGACTGGCTGCTGATAACATCTCAGAGATTAGATCGTCATGGAGCTTGGCTTTCTTGTTAATCCGGGCCTTTAATAATTTGTAGAAGAAACTTCTTTAATGTTTGTAACAGATTTAGGTCCTCTGTTTAACTTTTCTAAAAATTCAATTGAAGATTCTTATTAGGTAGCCTACAAAATATCTTAATGTTTAAAACGGAATTTATTTCACAATATTTGCGATTACATACAAGGTTGTTTTCCCAATTTGCGTGGTTGGTTGGTAACAAAGTGTAAAAAAATAATTGTACCGGTACCATATAGTTATTGTTTATAGGAGGTGTTAACGCTCTTTTTACTATTTTTTAAACTTATTTTTAACGTACGGAACGGTAATTATGCTTTGATTTTTGAGGTCGAAAATCAATTTCCTTATTGTATCATATCTCCAAATGGAGCACATACAAAGCTTTTAGATCAATTAATTACAACGTATGACAGTTAATACAAACACAATAGGGTTCTACCACAGAGTAAGGAACCTTTAAGCCTTTAACCTTGTTAAGCTTCTTTACTCTGTGGTTCTACTGTATTTGTATTAATTTTTTTGTAAAGTTAAGTAGGCTACTTTAAAATCAAGTATTGACATGATCTACGCAATATAAATTGAAAAAAAATTACATCAATCGTTAAAAAATATTTAATGTTCTTGTCAAAAATAAAAAAAAAACTAATGTTTATTTAAGTATTAAGTATAAAGTATTTAACACAAATTAATTATTAAAATTTTTATTTACTTAGAACACATGATTAAGTTGTCCTTAAGAGGAAAAATAACTTAGTAAAGTATAGATAATTTGTGCCTAATAACCTCAATGGATATTAAAATTTATGACTGGAGGTAACTCCAGCAAAGTAAAACACGCAACACAAGTCGGCGCTGCATCAAGATTGCGTTGCATGTGGTTGCATTAAAGAAGGCGCATCTCAAATTTGTCAGTGCTATAGATAAGTGCTAGATGCGATACAATCAGCTAGTGTTTGCAATTTGGAGATAAATATACACTTGAAGGGTCTCTGCTCATAAACCATACATTTCAAAAAATTTTTTGGATAACGGAAAACACAGAACCTTTTAATCACTTGAAAACGCTTTACAAAAAAATTACAGTGCAGTATTGGTTTTTTTTTCGCAACAATGTTTAATATTAGGTTCTAAATGTATTCTAAAACAATCAAATTAATTAATTTATTAGCCATTAAATAGCATATTTTAATGGCAAAAAACTAACACTTGAGATGACGATTGCACGTAGGGTATAGGCCTAATGTTGAAACTAACCAAAGAGTATAAAAGTACGTACTTTATTGTGTGTTAACATATACATAGGCTAATAATCTAACATTATGAAAACTAATTTGTAAGGTAAATATATAACCACGGTACCAATTTCTAAACTCCTGCTGATCATAACTAAAATTTGCAATTATGGTTGAGATAAGTTTCTCTTCAAGGGAATTTGCCTTACCATACAAACACTGACGAGTTTAGAGAGGCGAGTGTTTTAATTACTTTGAAGTAATAACTTGAGTTAACCAAGTTTGCCGAAAACTTGAGCAATGTTTGACCTTAGTGATGCAGGAAACCACATCTCGCAGCTTGGTTGATATTCGGCAAGAAGTCAAAGGAAACTCTAAACCAACGGACAGGCAGAACCAATAACAATATAGACTATATACACATATTTGACTTTAAAGAACTCCTATTTCGTTTAGACAAACCTTATGCTTCATGGGTATGATGACAATAATTTCGAAGCAGTTATTTAAACTGATATTGATAAAAAGTTTGATGAAAATAGCTTATAAAGATGTTATTAACTTTAAATAACATTAAATATGTTTAATGACCTAATAATTTTTAGTGTAGCAGTACTTTACTCGATGCTCTTAAATGAAAAAGAAAATCGAGAAAGCTAAACTTTGTACCGGTACTATGTGTAATCCCAAATTAAGTTTAATTTGGAATATCACATGTCAAAGATAATGATGTTAGTATAGTCAGCTTTTAGTTCCAAATCCATTATAGGCCCAACCGCAATCACCCAAGACAAGAACCAAAACAAAACTACACTTATTTACAACTGTACATTTAAGATGTTTAAGCGTGCATTAAAAATGTACAGCGCATGTTAAAAATATTTAAAATGCTCAACTCAAGCCCCTTGTTTTATGTACAATCCTCATTAATTTTTGGAAAAAACTAAACTTTAAGTCCTTTCCGACAATACAAAAAAAAAAAGACAGTAAAATGAAAATTGTATTAGGAGTTCCAATTAAAAAACCTTAGCGTACTATAAATAGATTATATATATATATATATATATATATATATATATATATATATATATATATATATTTTAATATACCAACAGTCTAATTTTTTTCCACGAATTAATTTAAACACACTAACACTTTCGTTTGATAACGATTAGATATTAAAACAAGTTATTTCTGAGAGTAACGAAGAGTTCTAAGTTCAGTACTTAATGAGAAGGGCTGAAAGAAAGATAAACATTACAGAAACAGTTCCGTGTTATCTATCGCCTTAACCTTCGTTCTCAGTTACATCATTAATTTTCTAAAATTGATTTGTTTTATCAGTTCTAGAGTACTTTTAGTATTTTAAATTGACTAAAGGGACTTTAAACTACTTGTATTCTAATAACTGTATTTTATTCACAAAAATCAAGTATAAAAATGTGCTTTCATAATAACAAATCGCATGATTACAATAGTTTTTTTACCTATAAAAATAAGTCTATATTAGAGTTAACTTAAAAACGATATTTTTGCATTTAAAGTTACAGAACTTAATAAGCTGTGACAAAACATCTTTAGAATTGGTTTATGCATCAAATTTGAGAAAATCCTAAGCGAATAGATAATGATTACTAATTATTTAAATTTAAACTCACTAAGCAAAATACAACACACCTAAAACAAAATTCCAAATTATTACCATTGCGTTCAACGTAAAGCTATTGTACGGCTACACCCTACTGTAAATATCAAATCTCCACAGTGGTCAAACTAATAATAACTTAGGGATATTCAATTCTATAGTAATCATAGAATTACAGTTGAAAAACCCGTTCGTTTACTTAGGTCCAACAATTAAAAAATGTTATAATGGCACGTTTACTAATATTAAATTCAATATTTGATTTTAAGTTAATTTTTAAATCACTTATAATTTATATAATACAGTATATGGCAACATGTACATGAAGTGTAAACATAACATCTAGACATACATACTTTTTCATTCATACATATTACCAATCACTACTCACCGGTACAACACAAGTAACTCCCAGTTTTACGTTACAACTCTATCCAACTTGGAATTCGCCTTTGAACTACACCGGCAATCTATGTAAACACACTAGTACCACAGCACCGAACGTCGGCGTTCACAGGGCGAGTGAATGATCGAACAGCCAAGCACCAACCGAGAACAGACGCGACGCCGCCGACGCCGAGCAGCATAAACTGAGCGGTCAATGGCGTAAACATATGATATAAACCAGCTGATCGTGCAATTCAAGGTCAGCGCATGCTCACCCCTCTGGCAAGGGGTGCCAACTGACGCGATTAGGGGGAGGAATTTCCCTCGCTCCGGCTCACCCTTCCTTCCCCAGCCGAACGCGCCAACTGGAACAACTACCCTACACACTGGTGAACCGTTTTGTATGCTAATGTAACGATAAATTGGAACGTTACGCGAGTGAGCCTTTCGTAAGAGTCGTTTTGTTGATGCGAATGGAAAAATTGTTCACCAACATTTTATTATCAAAAAGATAGAATTAAAATTATATCTGACTAATTAGGTTATAAATATATAAATAAATATATATATATATATATATATATATATATATATATATATATATATATATATATCAAAATGAGGACTTGTTAAATAATTGAAATAAACTTGTTAAATCTTTCTAACCCTTAAATACCGATTGAGTCGCGTAAACCAGATACACATTTCAAAGGGATTTCTTTTAGATACATATAGACGACCGAAATTTGCCATCTCAGGTTCTTTAAAATTTATGGCCCACTTTAATAGAATTAAACCTATATTAATTGAGAAGACGAAATAACCAAAATATGTATACCTATTTTATCTATCGCTTGGAACACACTTAATATCCAGTATGAGTGTATTGACTCAATTAAGTCAATTTTGTACCAACTTTTATTTTATATTAGGTGGGATGTCAATATCATAGTAATTTTTCGTATTAGTTTTGTTACAAATGCAATGCTAATGAGAGAAAGAAAGATATTAAGTTAATGAAACACAATTACAGTTTTCTTTCTAATGTAGCTTAAATTTAAAATTCTATCAGTTATAACAATTTAGACTTATATGAAAGGGCTACAATCGCAATCGCAACAAGATTTAAAACAGTTCGTATTCACAAGTAAAAGCTCAGTGACAATTTTTTTCAAAAGTTACTTATAGGCCTACTAAGCCACTTTACATAACGTATTGAGCATAAAGCAATCCATTGTAGTGTTGCCAAGTATGAAACTTCAAACTTCTTGAATAAATTTTATTTATGAACGTAAAATATTGATGGCAAATCATAATGTAGGCCTACAGGCGTTAACTGACAGAAAGAAATTTTAGTTTCTCAAACTAGCTCATAGCAGATACAGAAATAACAGTTACTCCTTAACAATATATTAGGCTACACCCGGCTGGAGGATCCAGTGTTGTCCCATTGAGGCGAAATCAATATACAGAGTCCGCGTCAAAACAAAGAACATGCCTCAGAGACGCCGACGCGACGATCTGAGGCGGCCAGCGCCCGGCTGCATAGAAGCCAAAAGACAGTTGACTGACAAAATGTCATATTTTGAGCCATGGATGTAGTCATATATATTTCTTTTTAACCAAGAACTGTTCAAAATACCCTAGTCGTAGGAGACCGGCTTACTAAGCGAATTTTAAATTGGATACCGTATAGCTTTTTTATCTAGCTTAAAAACACCATTTTTCATATAAGTTTGCTTCCATGGGGGTGATTAAGCAAATTTACCTAGTGAATATACACAATTTGACCAAGATACCTTAATAAATACGTGAAGGGGAAATTTATCAGATTTTCCATACAAATGACACCTAAAACATATTTTTGGATCTTTTAACCAGCAGGACCGCGGCTTATGAGTTTTTAGGGCAGGCCTAAGTTCTGCCCGGCACTGCGCCTCCCAACATCGTTAAAAGCCGTAATACTGTAGGAAAGAAAACGAGTAGAACTAATTATTTTTAATGAACATTACGGTTGTACATTGCAGCTGCACTTTACATATTACATTATTATAATGTTCACAATTTTATTTCAATACTAACAATCCTATAGCAAAACAATGATTTTCAATTTAATTAAGTTATATTTCGGTCCGTTTTTTTACACGGTTACCTAATATTCTGTGTTTCCTGGTTTGTTTATGTTTCGCTAGATCTGCATTCAAACCCTAATGGTTGATAATTTCTAAAATCAACCATATCAATTGATATCAGTTCTATCAATCTCCTTTGGACCATATATCTATTATTGTATAGTTTAGTCCTAAAGCCACGTCCGCACTGGCCGAACATGTTCGCCGAACAAAGTTCTTCCGAACTTTTGTCAATTTTGCTACGAACGCCGTACCGAGCGTAGCCACGAACGCTCGTGATGGTAAGCCCCTACCCTTTTCTCCACACCGACTAGTGCTCTCACTCACTCAGCTCTCCCTCCCTCTTTAGCTTCCTTCACCTCGCTCGGTGGATTTGTTCAAGTTTTGCAAACACTAGTGTTCAACATTTTACTTTACACTCATAGACACTTTGGTAGAATAAACATTACATTACTAATTTTTCCAATCTCAGAACTTAGCCAAGCGTTTACAAATGATTTTGCTTCTTTGTAAATAAATCATTTTTAGCGAATTTCCTGGAATACGCTATTACGGTAGTAGCCATGGTAAGACCTAAGCCAGGGACCGTGATACTTTTCCGTTTTGAAGTCCCCAGAAGCCAAAAACACCATTCGTTCATTTTCATATATATATATATTTATATATGTGTACGTGGTACTGATAACTTTTGAACGGGACCACTGATTTTTATAAAATTTGGTATGAAGGTGAAGACCAGGTCTATTTTCACGAGTTCGCAAACCAGCAAGATCGGGTTATGAGAACAGGGTTTATAAGGGGTCAAAAATGAGTTTTTGGCCTTTTTTGACCTCAATTTTTAAAATTCTTGAATTTTAACTAAATCCATTTAAAAAATTAAAAAACAAAAAAATTAGTATTTTTAATTTGGCTTAACAGATAACGGAGAAAAATAAAAAAATTGGTTTCCCATGTTATTCTTATAGAGAATCCATAAAATCCTGTATCTCGCTTATTTAAGGACATAACTTGGTAAAATTTGGTGTTCATTCTCTAGGTAGGGTTTAAATGATATTTGCTTACAACACCCAAATGGGAGCAAACCCTCAGGCTCACCCCCATGGGGTTTATGGGGAAAATTAAAAAGTGCAGCATATTAATAAATATTTATATTTACCTTAAATAACCATTACATTTCCTAACAACTAATATTTACCAGCAATATCCCATGGCAGCAAACCCCCATACTCATTCCAATGGTGTTTATAGGGAAAATACAAAATCTCCAATTCCTTGAGTAAGGAGGTCCACTGCGATGGGGGTATTAACACTTGCGCCTTTTCATCTTAATAGTACAGTTTTCACATAGTTAGCTTAGGATGAAAATCAATTATATGAGGTGCATTCGGAAAGTACGTTCCGTTTCTGTTATTCTACTCGATAGCGCTGTGAACGCAGTTCCGCTCATACGCCGTAGTCTCTCTGTATCAAGCAGAACAAAATAGTGTTGGGAGAATCGAATACTTTTAAGAATTGAATACTACACCCCTGTATTCGAATTATTTTGTTGCTCATGCACTTAGGGATTATTTGTACACTGAGGACTTTTAGTTTGGCCAAGTGTTAATACAATTAGTTTATTATTTCCTATTTTCATGTGATTTTTTTACCACTTTTATAAACATTCAAGTTTAATATAACAAAAATTTATCAATTTTATATAAATTTGCTAAACATTTTTTCAGTATTCAAATAGTGTCAATGAACTAATTACGTTTGAGATTTGTCTTTATTATATAACACTGAAAACAGTTTTTATTATTGGTAACTTATGACTCATTTTAAAGTTTTACGGAGGTAATTAATATATTAGGCCATATATCGTATAAGAAGTAATGAAAATGCAAATAATTAATTTAATTACTGGAGAGAATTAAAAGTATCCACTTCAAATAAATTTGAATACAGGATGGCAGTAGGCAGCTATGTTAGTCAAGTCCCCTTGCCACTGGCGCCGACTCCATGGGGCCCGAGGGGCTCGAGCCCCCCCAACATTTTCCCTTGCCGTGACTTAGTGTAAAAGTAAAGGGTTTTGTAAAACTGGTATTTTTATAAATTATACACCATTTTACACATTTTAACACATTTTATTATAGAAGATGAAATAGTAACCCCTGTAAATGAAAAAAAAACCTTTTAAGTAGGGGAGAGTAGGGTAATCGTGCGCGGCGGGTAAAGGTGCGCCTCGTAGTTTCTTATGAATGAAATAAGTTAAAAAGCTCCAGTATGTGCTGCAGCCTAGCGGGGGACTCAACAACTAATACCCGACCTCGTGGTTTTCGATACTGAAATTTTTGAGGTTATGAGAGGCCAAAATCTAAAAGTCGTGTGTGTCATGTTATTTTTGCGCCTCAGAAAATAGTAAGGTTAGGGCAGATCTTTAGTTAACTTAATACTTATTTAATATTACAATTAATGGTAGTCTTTGCTTTATCGTTTGAACCAATTAATTTATGGTTTCATCCCTTCTTAAGATAGTGAGAAAATAAAATACTTTCGAATGCAATATCGGGTAATGGTGCGCGGCAGTGGGCACCATGTATTTATATTTAAGAAAAAAATTACTTCCCCTTTTCACATTCTTGTTTACAGATGCTCATAAACTGTTCGTCCTGGAGTCATGCAGACAGCTCAGGTGCAGACACAGCAGAAAATTAGCCTACGTGTGTTAATTTTGCATTAACCCTTGAACAATTTTGTAATTTTAATCAAAACTTTTGTTAAGTGTATTGTAAAGCTCACAGAAAGTATTGTTTAGCTTTAAGACATTCCATATGTTATATTGATATTGAATTTATATTAATGAAACACATTTATTCTAATTATTTCAACCAATACGTCCCTGCGCACCATTACCCACCCTGATGCGCACAATTACCCGATGGGTAGGGAAATCGTGCGCAAGTGCATATTCTTATATAATGGTGTATATTTAATCAATGTTAATATATATGATAATGATAATTTTTTATAAGAAACTACATTAAATACCAAAGAGTTTGACACATGTATTGGTAACTTTTGCCCGCATATTTACTGGGAAGAATTTTTTTCCCTTAGGTGCGCACCATTACCCTTCTTTCCCCTACAATAACTGAAACACGCATGGATATTACAATATTGTTCGAGAATAAGTGAGCTGCCCGAGCGTTTTTTACTTATTCAATTCCTTTATTCCAAGTTTTGCGTTATCACGGAATTCTCTATGTCCAGATTGGTTGGCAGAAATTTGAAACTTTTTTCCTGCTGTTTCAGGGCTTCACTTCGGGTTTGCTTATTAATGCGACTAAATGTGACAATCAATGAATGACATTTAAAATGCCGTAACGTAAAAGTATACTATTCTTTTAGAGTTGTAAAACGCATGGCAAGGAATTTTTAGTTCAATGGAAGGAATCTATAAGAATAAGCCCACTGCCTAGCCTACGTTTGACAATCGTATTCGGCCACCTTTTATGTCCTCGTGTAAAAATTGGTCGGGTTATAATTGGTGCACTAATAATTGGTGTGATCGGGGTTTACTCATAACGATAACCGATACCTTTTTAAAGGCTTTTTACAAGCGATTTACTCCTTGACAACTACCACGGTAGACGCAAAAATACAACCGTTTCTCTTCTGGGATTTAGCTCACCTATCCAGATGGAGATGCACCAACCAGTAGACCGAATTCCGATCCTGATTACCACCGATTATTATTGCTAGTACACGTGACCCTTGAGTGAAGAAGGTTAAGAAAGTAAAATTAATACAGTAAATTGTTTTTAACTCAGATTATTATATAAAATTTTAAGAGTGTGCAAAATGAAGACTGCAAGATAAAGGCCTACTTTAAGTTCTCTCATTAACAATAAATACGGTACTGTACAAAATCAAGCAAATTTATATAAAAAAATCTATGGTTCCATCGTCCATGTTTTATGTAACTATTTTCTTCATTATTTTATTTATAAGTTTATTACCTTTAAATATTTCAGAAATAATGTAACTGCGTTAACTTAATAAATGCAGCTAGAGTTGTTTATAGAAATTTTTTTCAATATTAAACTTTTAATTTTAATACTGTAAAGAAAACTTCATAACATACTATACCAAATCAAGAAAATAATAAAAACAAATTGATTTTAAAGTTCACAAAATTTTTGGAAAGTTTAACTTTTTCTTAGAGAGTTTTGTAAGTAATTTTTCGGCAGATCGTAAAAAAATATCAACTGGTGACGGATTTCGTATTTTATTTATGTAGTATTGAAATAAACCAAATATTTATTTAATATATATTTAAATACATTGTACCAAAAACCTTTCTGTTTGACGATTTTATTCAGCCATGAAATAGGGTATAGGCCAAGCATGACACTTTGAGTAAATTTCTTTTATAAATAAAATTGTTCCAAAATGGACTGATGCTGCAAGTCTACCAGACACCAATTTGAGTTTATCATCGAATTACTTAATTTCTTGTCCACCCTTAGAACTTACAAATCAAAACATAATTTTTGAGGTTAACCACAAAGGCAAACCCATCAACTATGTACACTAAAACGTCATTCGGTGGACAGAGTTACAAATAAAAAGTATTTGATTTTGGATGGAATGACGTACTAGGGTTATTAGCAAACGAGGGTTCGTTGTTTTTAAAATACATAAAACACTGTTATAACATAAGTTTATATTAACTTAAAATGATGTATTATTAATTATTAAGAAAATTTTAATAGGAAAATCATCAAATTTCACCTAATTTCTTCGAGCCCCCCCCAGTAAATTTTGAAAGTCGGCACCCATGCCCCTTGCTCTTATGAATATTCTGAATTCAAAAACAGTACCTAAATGTGTAAATTACTATTTTGAATTTTTGAATTCTTTTGTCTGGATTGGATTCACTTGTTAAGAAAACAGCAGAGCGACACGTACCGCATCAAGGACGTGTATTTATTTGAAAAGTATTTGAATTCATTTTGAAGTATTCGGATCTTTGAATACTCTATGGTTGTATACAAATACTATTTGATTCTGTATTCGATTCTCCCATCACTAGAACAAAATAGCACCATTTGGAAGTCACTGTCTCTAACGTGTACTTTGTAGCACTTGTTTGTAATGACAGAGTTGATAGGAAATCCCCCTTCTTGTGAAAATTGATTGGTGATTTGTTTTCTGAATAAAAGAAACAAAAAACATTTTGTTTTAGGCATTTTTTTGATGATTTGCCAACAATAGTGTTAAAAATTTTACTTCACACTCGTGAACACTTCGCTAGAATAAATATAAGATAAATATTTGCCAATCTCAGAACTTAAGCAGTTGTAAATTAATTCTTTTGCTTCTAACATTATTACCTACCATTTTCAAGTCTGCATCTTGAAGCTCGCCAAGTTGTCTCCTCTTCCTCCATAAGTGCGGGTTTCTCGCAGACTTATTAATACAACTGAGGCTCGCGAACTATAGACTGTTTGAAAAATCGCAGTGTACTTATAACTTGATTTTACACTGACTTTTACCACCTGGAACGGAGTAAATTGCTCTCGTCCCTCACTTGGGACCAACGGAAGTCCTCACCAGTTCTTAGGCGCTATACAAAAACAATGAAAGTCCGCACCAGTCCCAGGAGCCGCCGCCATGACACCATGAAAGTCCGCTCCTGTGATGCCACGCTTGTTCCTTCCTCCACTTTTTCCTCCCCTCCCGCTCTTATTCCGCCATCACTTTTCGCTCTCTGAACCATACAACATGTGATAACTTGAAACCCCTAATGTCATTACCAACTCACGGACAAGGCTTATTTGCATAAAACGACAAGTGACAAGCTGTGTAGACTAACTAGAATATAGTGAATATCCACCCACTTGATTTAGGAATCATCCTTAAATTAATGTATATTTAAATATACATTTTTTATTCATACTTGTGATTTTCGTGTTATTTGTTAATATAACTACCACCACAACATATCTTATCCAATAAATGTATAACAACTCACAACTCTTATTATATTTTAAACAATTTTATTTAATAGATTAAAGTTTATAAAAGCCAAAATTATGTTATTGGTTTTTTGAATTTAATATGTTCTACTACTAATCAGTTTGTTTCTTCAAAGGAAGCTGTAGGCCTTGGTGTTTTCTCATCTGTTACAGTAATATATATCCAGATGCAGGATAAAAACTGTAACGAACTTAGGTCTATATTTTTTTACGGTTTAAATACATCATCTAACGTACCGCTCACAAACATTTACATTATTTCCCATATCACCTAAAAAATAAATACTTACCACTTTACCAGGTATTTATTTGTAAGTAACTAATTACTGTCTCAGGAGGTTATCTGTATTTTACTCCGTCTTGAGGAACGAGTGACCGAGTGCGATTTAAAAATGGGGAACATAGCACCCGACTGACTGTCAGCGCAGCTAAATACGGCCCTTCCAAGGGTCGACGGTAAACCATAGAGGAACATCAAAATCATCGATGGAGCTGAACCCTGCACTGAACTAAGGTGAGAGAGTTAGCTAGGGGTCAAAAGACAAGAGAAATAAGGGTAAGACGGCTCTGTGGAGGGGAGACTACCTGAGGCCACTGCAAAACCAACCTGGTGCAGACTTTCATTGTGGCATTAATAACGCTTCGATGATTTTTGCCGATGGACAGGTTTTGGTGTGGACTTTCATGGTCGCCCCCTCACTATGTCAGGAAGTACCTTGCCATTAATGTTTGACCGAGGGGGGCTAAATTACTGTATGGTTTGTCAGCTCCCTTAAGGAATCAAAGGTTGTTTCCGTAATTTGCATGGTATAAATACCAGTTGGGTTATTGCACCATCATTCCACTGCCTTCATCAGTGTACAGCTGTTCACTTATGCTCAACTTTTAGGGTAAGCTTCACTTTATAAACTTTCCCGGCATGCTTTGCAATGCCATCATGAGAAATTATTCGCCCTTCAGGTGAGCTCGTTCGCTGCGCCCACTTACCGTCATGTTCAGCTTGTTCGCTGAGCTCACTCCCCGTCAGGTTTAGCTCGTTCGCTAAGCTCACTCACCGCAATTCTATATCCTCTAGTTTTTTACTACCAATCTTCCCTCAAATTTAAGTGAAGACAGCTGTTAACAAAATTAATATTTCTTAATGTAATCATAGGTTCTAATACAAAAATGTTGCTTCCATAAGAATAACATGATAACTTTGAAGACGTGTAGGGCGGAGCCCTATGGAGAAAAAAGATAAAAAGTATCCTATACATTATTCCTGGCTCTAAGATACCTTACCACTAATTTTCAGCCAAATCAGTTCAGCCTTTTTCGAGATATAAGTGGTGTAACTAACAAGATTTTCTTTTATATATATAGACGAGGTGGCCCGTCTGCAAATTGCGCATTTTATTATGATTCTGTATGACAGAAACTCACCTAAAGTACATGTATGTTGGTTATGAAGTGACAGAGATTTTTCTTGTTTACTATTTGGCTTTAAAATTCATCTGAGAAAGGTAAGTTTAATCAGCTGTTAAATTACAATCTATATATTAATACGCAAGCATGTTTCATTTCCTCTTTTTTTCTCAGCTCGTGGGCATTGTAGGATAAATCCGCGCATACCGTTAGAAAGGTATAGTCCTGCAGATGAGCAGAATCACATTCTAATTCACATAGGACTACAGGGCTTCGCCCCACAGGCTTTTAAAGTTCTAATGTTAATCTTATGGAGAAAGGAGAATTGAATAAATCATTAGACAGCTGTTGTAAAAACAACTGCTAGAAAATTAGGAAGAAACCAGATGTTTTAGTACTAAAATGTTTTTAAGCTTCTTGGGTCCAGATCAACTGAAATTTTGATCGAATTTCGATCAGGTGACGATCTCTAGTTCACATAAAAGATCTTGTAGCAAAAGTTAATCAACATTTTAAAGCGCCCTCTAGAAATAAATCAAAGGAGAGGGGAGAGAAGCCCGAAACGATATGACCTTTTTAATTTACGATTCACCCACGCGCTATATCCTAAGCTTTAAAATGACACCTTAATCTTAAAATCGGTTCAGTAGGTCGAGTGAAAAAGGGATGTAACAGACGAAACCCTTATAGAAATAAGAAGATAGATAATATTAGCAAAACTAAATATTTGTCAGCTGCATCTGTTTTTTTACAGGTTAGCTCAAGATTTGTTAAAAACTTAATATTTTTACCAATTTATTTAAACTCTGGTTGAGCACTGTAAGCTCTACTTTATAAACTATCATACTACTAAGACAAAATATTTGACAGCTGCATCAGCTTTTTACAGCTTAGCTCAAGAGTTGTTATAGTTGAATTAATATCAAAAGAGTATTGGGACTGGTGGCGCTTCGGCAGTGTTCGGCAACATTCGGGTAAACCCGCTGTTTTAATCGTGATTGCATCAGCTGGTAATGGAAAATACGGCTCATCTGGCGAATTGATTCATTTGAATCGTTCGATTTCATGAATAGAATTTTCAACCTATTCATTTTGTCCGTATGATGCAGTTGTTTTTCCACACCCGTCTAAATGCGATAAAATCAGATTTCATCAATTACTTGACGTTAATATTCTGTGACGTACTTTTGGGTCACATGAATATTTAATTAATTATGGTAATTTTAAGTTTGTAGGTCACAGTAAAAATAGAGCTAAGTTGCCAGGATTTACTCAGTTTGAAAACGAGGTTAACTACAGGTTTTGTGCGATGTAAATGCCTAATCTATTAGGACAATTGAATTACGAATGCCAAATTATACTATTTAATTTTGTATTTTGGTTTCTCACCCATGTGATGTCCTGATTAAATAATTAGGCCTTGGATGAAAGCTAATAAATTTTGGTACGGTATATTGTTTCTTCACCCATTTATTTTGGTTGATTGATAACTTTAATAGTCAAAGTACAATAAGGCAGATTTATAAAACATTTTATAATAAATCGTAGTAATAATGAATAGTAATAGTTTCTAGAACCAAGGTAAGACGGTCGTCGAATGACTGACCACATCCATCGGGGTCACTCTCGGCTCGCACCCCTACGTCACGTGACTCGTCCTCCCACTACTCTAGAGTCTAAAATCCCCGCTGTTCAAATGTGGCTGTCTCAATTCTTTCAATGTTGGCAGGGGTGTATTTACATATGGGCTGCTAAGTGGGCTATAGCCCAGGGTGGCAGAGTTTGGGGGGCGGCAAATTTTGAAAAGCGGCATTTTTAGGCTTCAAATTATTTTTTGGAAGAATTGTATGAAAAAATTTGAGAACCGAGATCATAATATCTTAGTGCAAGAGGTCATCAAAGAGCTTTAAAGAGGAGCTGGGAGAACTCAGCACGACGATGATTTGTTAAGGTAGCGATCCACGCGTTGGCCCAAAGTAACCATCAGCCACCTCGCCACCCCCTCCTCACCCCCCGGATACAGTATACCTCCGCCTCCGCCAAGCTGCACCAGTGCATTCGGGGTGGGTGATTTGAGGTTATGTCAGATTATGTGGCAGTAATAATTGATACTGCTATTGACAAAGTCAAAGTCAATATTGTCAAAAGCTATTGACACTATTGTTACTTCAAACTTTAATGGGAAAACACATAAATAGCCGTAATTTAGCTATTGCACTTTATCTAATACTTCATTTTAAATACTGTAGTAGGCCTATATGGTTTAGTATCTTGAATAAAATTAAAATCACTATGACAATTTCTTATTGCTACACTCAGACGTGTCTAACAAACCTCAAAAAAATCTACTGGGACTGGGAACGAAGGTCACAGTATTCTGCCCTATTCCACCGGCCATGAACTACGCACGTGCACATAGGCTAGTTTTCGACTGTTCGCAACGGCACTTGTTATTGTGTCTCGGATTAGTCAAAGACCCGGTCAAACACTAATAGCCATGCTTCGAGCCACACTTTGGTAGTTCTTACGTCACATTTTAATTTTAAGTTCCATATAATCACTATTTTCAGCTTTTTATGTCCCCACCCATAAATAGCATAGGAATTGGGGTAATAATTGTAGATATAAATTATGGTGGGGGGAGGGGGCGGCACTTTCTGAATAGCCCAGGGGCGGCAAATTTCCAAATCCGCCTCTGAATGTTGGCCTACGTCAGACATCATTGTTCCATTTTGTGAAACAATTGCGTTCATACTATAACAACCAGGCGATAAGGTAATTAATTGCCTTAACCGGTGCTGGCTGGGCTGAATATGTTGACTAACTATATAAAATAAGGAAAGGCTGTGGGTCTTGTTCAATCCGCAGACATGATTTCAATCTAGTTTATAGATTTTTGTTTCCTCTCTTCCGCTCTTCTTTCAAGATTCAAGATTCAAGATTCAAGATTCTTTATTGTCATAGAACACAATTAAAGTGCATGGACAAGCGTCACAGAGTACAAAGTGTCAAATACAAATATAAGCTTTTAAATACTAGGCTACATGTCAAAATTGAAACTGATCTAACATAATGCTAAAATACACAGAATACAATATAAAATATATAAAATGACTAGAACAATGAAATATAAAATAATGTGAATTTGATAGGTAACCAACAACAGTACAGAAACAAAATCAACAACTCGATATAAACTAGGCCCTAATACTAATGGTAACTCTCCCAACAAATATTGAAAAAATCATCAACTTTATAAAGACACTCGTCAATGAGTACATTTTTAATTTTATCTTTAAACTTAGAGTAAGGCAATGATTTTATTACAGACGGCAATGAATTATAGAGTTTAGAAGAAACATAAAACCAATTTTTCTGTGAGCTGCTATACCTATACTGTTGAACTCTTAAACAATCCTTATGTCTTGTGTTATATGAATGGAAATCGGCATTGGTACTGAAAAACTCTAAATGGCCATGAACAAAACAGAGCAAATTAAATACATACAGTGAATAAAGGCTTAGAATACGAAGTTTTACAAACAAAGGTTTACAGGATGTACGGTAAGGAACATTACAAATTAATCTTATAGCCCTCTTTTGAAGTATAAAAAGTTTATTACAGTTACAGCTTGATCCCCAAAGAACAATTCCATAGGTCAATATACTTTGAATGTGAGAAAAATACACAATTACTAAAATATAATTATCAACTGAATTTTTTAACCTTCTAAGCATGTATAAACCTTTAGCCATTTTTTTCAAAACCAATTCAACATGAGGATTCCATGACAGTCTAGAGTCTAACAATAGGCCCAAAAACTTTAAATTACTGTTTTCAGTGGAACATGGGGCGTTACGATTATAGCTAAAAGACAAATCACAGATTTTTTCAGTATTGAGCGACAGGTTGTTAGCAGCACACCAATCCTTGAGTAGTGAAAAACTAGAATCTAGATTGTCAACAATTGCACCTTTACTAAAATTACTTACTTTTAAACCTAAGTCGTCTGCAAATAAAAATCCCTCGATACCAACACTCTCAATATTAATTGGCAAGTCATTAATGTAGATATTGAACAATACTGGCCCAAGAATTGAGCCTTGAGGCACACCATATTCAACCCTCCTTGCCTTAGAAAAAGATCCATTTTTAAATACAAATTGAGTTCTATTAGTCAAGTAAGAAAATAAAAGCTCCACAGAGTCAGTACTTAACCCATAAAAAGAGAGTTTTTTACTTAAAATATTATGTTGCACTGTGTCAAACGCTTTTGACATGTCAAAAGACCTAAAAGTAACACAATTACCTTTTTCTAAATCACTAACTACATTATTGACCAACTTGACAACAGCATTACATGTACTTCAATTGGGCCTATAACCATATTGGTTATCTGTGAATATGCAAAATCTTTCAAAATGATCTGTAACCTGTTTCTGCAGCAAAGATTCAAAAATTTTTGACACAATCGGAACAATGGATATAGGCCGATAATTATTTTCAGCCTTCCTGTCACCTTTTTTAAACACTGGTACTACTTTGATATTCTTTAACTGTTGTGGGAAAACACATTCTTTTACTAAACAATCATTGAAAATGTGAGTCAAAACCTCACTTATATGAGAAGCAGAAATCTTCATTATTTGAGAAGTCAATCCATAGATATCCAAACATTTACTATTATTTAAACTATTAATTGTCTTAAACATATCTTCAACACTAACTTCCTTGAATTGAAAACAATGCATGGGTCTTGGATACTTATTAATATAAAAATTACTATCATTGACACACTCAGGGATACTATCACTAACCTTCTTGACATGATCAATAAAAAAATTGTTAAATTTATCAGCAGTTATTTCATTGGGAGTAGAAGCAGCTTTACAGTTAACATTTGTAAGACTGTTAGTAACTTGCCACAATTTCTTACTCTTATTTTGAGCTTTCTGAATCAAGTCATTAAAATATTTAACTTTGGCATTTTTTATTGCAAACTTATATTGGCCCCTTAAAATCTTATATCTATCCCGTAAAAGTTGACAGTTATAAACTTTACTCAAGCTATAAATCATGTCACAATTACTCTTGAGTCGATGTAATTCACAGTTATACCATTTATTGTCAGGCTTTGGCCTCCCCTTAGAAGCACAAACAAGTTTGAAAGCCCCATTTACAGCCCACAAAAATAGATCATGAAAAAGCTTAAATTTGTCATCAATGTTTCCAGTACAGTAAACATCTATCCAGTTAATTTGACTTAAATTATAAATGAACATTTGGATACTAAAATCATCAACTAACCTAATTAGACTCCTTGACATGTTAAAATTACACTTATGAACTTCACTAACCACACTAAAAACAATGCTGTTATGGTCAGAAACGACAGTATGGACTATATTTGAAACCCATTTAGTATTATGTACATTAGTCACAACATTATCAATGCATTTACCAGAAGAGGGCCTAGTAACATCAGTAGTAGTGATTTGTAATCCAAAGCAATCGAACAAGTTAATGAGATCACATTTAAAAACATCATCAGAATTAAAATTTACATTAAAATCACCACATAATATTAAACTAAATCTAGGCTTATATACAAGACAAATAATATCATACAGACAATTTAAAAAATTATTAAAAAACACAGCGTCATCATTATAAGGCCTATAGACAGAAATTATGACAATATTTTCTTTGACAAACTGAATGGCAGTAGCCTCACAAACCATCTCAACTGAAGAATCTTTCACCCTGGAGAGTTCAATATAATTAATATTTTCTTTAACAAATATTGCAGAACCACCATGAATTTTTGTAGGCCTGCCATAGAAAGAAGCAAGTTTATACCCAGGCAATGAGATGTATGAGGCATCGTCAGTCCTTAGCCAATGCTCAGCAATAGTTATGACACTTACATTATGATTAGAACACAGCAAATTCAAATAATCAATTTTATTACTAAGTCCTTGAGCATTCCAAAAAAATAAATTTAATTGGTCAGGTACACTCATCTTATGCCTAAGTGGCAAGTGATTATGCTTTAGGTGAATGTTTGAGGGCCTCAAGTTAATTACCGGTGAGCTAAAAAATCACTTGACGCGTCACTAAGAGGTATCGGTTCAGTTTGTTGCAAGTCTTTCGTAGAAACATATTTGTCCACACATTCAATAATCTTACTGCTCATAAAGTGTTTACCTCTCCAGTTGAGGTGAAAGCCATTTGCAGTATGAAAATCTTTACCCAGAACACTTAAATCAACATAGGTACAATTTTTAAAATACTTACAGAGTTTTTCAATTTCAGAATTTGTTTTCCTAACAGCATCATTTACACAAGACCACTCAGGCAGATCGTGGCGATAAGGCACAGAAAAGACTACCACATTGTTAAGTCTCAGTTCAATTAATTTTCTACGGAGACACTTGCGTAGCTCATTTGCTTCATTACAGGCTACGTCATTTGTCCCTCCAATTAACACTACAAAATCATCAGTTTCAAAAACTTCTTTCTTGGATGGTATCACATTTTTTAGTTTCGCATTAGGCTTAACAAATGAAGAGACTGAGTACTTGTATTCCTTTTCTTTACGGATAATTTCACTTACATTCCTACCTTGACTGTCCGAAAAAACATGAATTTTAGCTGAGGAATTGTTCAAACATTTAGGCTCCGCATCATCGGAACTAGTATGCATAGAATGAGGTTTATTAACTACAGAACATTGAGGCCTAGTTTGAATTACTCTAAGGTTAGGCCTAGCTGGATGAAAAGTGTTCACAATCACTGGAGGGCTATCATGAGGAACAGTAAAATTGTCATCATTAACAGTGGATAGTACACTGTACCTATTCTTTAAAACTGGAAAATCTGAATCGTTAATAGTAGTCAAAGATTGAGGTTTAGCTGACTTTTTACCTGAGATGGTCTCCCATCTTCTGTCCTTCACATTATTTTCGGAGCTGCTAGGCCTATTATGGTGAGAATCAAAAATAACCAATTTTGATTTCAACTGTTCATTTTCAGATTTTAAAACCTGCAGATCTTTTTGTAGTACAGAAATTACTTCCAATAAACTACCCTTTTCATCTTCTAAAACTGTTTCTTCCATCTCAGTTTCAACTTGGCACGTTTCGTTTTGCAAAGCAAGACACTTCGGACAAAACCACTCACAGCTTTCGTCAGGTACATCATCTTCTGCAATATTTGCACATTTAAAATGGTTCCATAAGTCACATTGATCACACAGGATTCCATTTCTTACGACTTTTTTACATTTAACGCACTTGATGTTACTAATTACTCTATTTTGAGGAGGAGCATCTGAAAGGGCATCTGAAGTGGTAGCCATCTTGGAAGCGAGATGGCTTTCCCTCCCCTACGATGGCTATGTTCCTTATAGAAACCTATTTATTAGGTATGATCTTCTTGATAATTTATATAGACAGTTGAGGATAATGTTGACCTTCCCTTATGTATTAGGTTTTAAAACGGAATTTTGATTTTGTAAATTACGAATGTTCACTCTGTTAACTTTTTAATAAGTAATATTGGCCTAAAAATAACATTGACCGTGTAAGAATTTTTCAAATATATAGGCATAGGTACTTGTGAGATCCATCAAATTAAACGCTAACTTTAGTATGATAAAATTATATGAAAACCTTGAAATAAAATTATGAATAGATATGAAACCTTGTAAATAAAACTGATGAAACAACTACCTGGTCCTCACATCGCCAAAGAAACAAAGTAACCATCTTACTTACAATCGATTAGCTAGACGAATCACCTCGTTTAGAAATATTGTCTTATGATTCATTCAATTCACTTGTTGATTCGTTCATTTGAACAACTCAGCAGTTGTTTACTTAGTGGAGCCGACTAGTCCCGAACGTACCCGAACACTGCCGAAGCACCGCCACTCCCAATACTCTTTTGATTTTTATTCGAATATAAAACATAATCTTTATTTTTGCCCATTTATTTAAACTCTTGGCCCCAGCACTTTCTATAAATTGTAAAGTAAATGGTGTTCATTGTTAGATTTTTATGGCATTTTTATAACCGCACTGTTTACTAATTCTCTAAATTGTTGATCACTAAGCTAGAATGTTATATGCTTCTAATTTGCAAAGCACCATTTGATATACTGCCTTCAATTCACCGCTATGGATTTATTTATAAACTAGATCTGTAGACTCAAATGTCGCTTTAAAATTGCAGGTGTTGAAGCCTGTTGCTCTAATGCCTTCAAATTACCACTATGACTTTGTAGATTGGCTCTATAGACTCAAATGCCACTGTAAAAAGGAAGGTATTTTGCAAGCTTATAGTTTTAATTTTCAGTTTGGGCGAATGGAGTACACCAGGGTTTGCTTATACAAGTGCATAGTGAATGTAATTGTGTCGTGATCTTTCATGCATTTCTTTATTGTTATTTTTTGGTATTATAGTATATTTATTGTTATCATCGTAACTTATTATTGTCAACCTCTTAATGTAATTTCACTGCTGTTATTATTGTTATCTCTATTTATTATTACTTTTTATTATAACTGTATTAATACAGGGTGTCAACCAATTTTCCAAAATGAAATTCAAGGCTTTCTCAAGGATTTATTGAGGATTTTCCAAATTTTTCAAGGTTATCGCAATAATTACAGTTACTCGTTTAGCATTGGGTTGTTCTGGTACACCAACTATTGCCATAAATTTTCAATCATATAGCCTATGTAAATAATCGATAAAATATTTTCAGTTTACTAACATCTTTTCTAAAAATTACTACAGTAGAACCTCGATAGTTCGACACTCCTGATAATTCGACATGGTCCATGACAACTTAACTTGTTAATAATGACCGATAGTGTCCATGTTGGAGCCTGACAAAGGTGAAAATGTAAACAAGTTGGCGAATGATTTGAATGTTGTTTATGTGTAAGGTCAATTAGGTTATGGTTTCACTAAAATTTAGTGTTTCCTAAATTCAAATTATGATTTTTATACTCCCAGTGTTAAAATTTCCCATATACTCCCTATAGTTCGACATTTTGATAGTTCAACACTCTCAAGTCCACAAAGTGTCGAACTTTTGAGGTTCTACTGTATATAATCTATCTTGCCAATTTTTTTGTTTTTGTTTAAAAAAATCAAATTATGACTGGATTAAATGGATTTATGGATCATGGAAACTTTTAATAGCAAGAATGTCATAATTTAATATAAAAATTACTTCTACTATATTTTGACAAAGTTTCACAAAGCAATATTTTTTGGTTCTGGTCTACTAACCATTCTGTATGATTTTTTATTTTATTTTGTGTGTATCTAAATGTTCATTATTTCAGTTACTTTGGAACACATCTCTAAACCAGTAAATTTCATCGAATTTTACAAGACACAAGCAGTTAAGAAATTTTATTATCCATCTAAGTTTGTAAGGATTTGAAAACAAATAACGTGGTTATTGCAATTTTACTGCAGAAAAAATGGATTTTGAATAATACTTCATGCAAATTAAGGTGATTTTATTGGAAAAAATTGCAATAACTACGTAATTTGTTGTTGGATTCTTAAAAATTTTCTATCAGTTTCAGATAAAAAATTACTGAGTGTACCGTAATAAACAAAATGGTGGCTAGTGTTATATATGTTTACATGAACTTTTTAGTTTATTTATTTAGATCCAAGGAATCTTGTTGCTTGCACCAGGACATTCTAAAGCACCTTATAGACAAGGAAAGTAGAGAAGGCAAGTTGGTTGCAAATATACTGTCCATCACGTCACTTGCCGTCTTAAGGAGGAAAGTACTTCTATAGTCAAGGTAAGTTTGCAATAAGTGCAACAGGCAAGTCAGCAACTTGCCTTCCCTACTTTCCCCGTCTACAAGCCCCTTTAGTTGCCTCATCTTCAAGATTCTAGCCAACATATAAATGCCCAAAAATAAAAAAAATAAATCGGTTAATTTCCGACTGAGTTTTGTATATCCATGTTCAGTGTCTAAAACATAGATATAATACTTTTTAACTAGTATTTTGTTACTAGGTTTGATTTGAAACGTTATTTGCATTTTTACAATGGTTGAAGAAAAACATTAAGGTTGAAAAATATTCTAATATTTGAGCCTAAACCTAAAAATAAGTAATAATAATAATATTTATTGCACAACAATAAATTCCATTGCAAAATACATGATTTTTATACAAATACTTTAAAATTAATTTAAACAATATTATATTTTGTTCATGATTTTTCATGTAATCAATTTATTTCCATAAAATCTTCAATTTTATGTAATGCTTCTTCCAACAAAATTAATTGAATTTTCTTCTTAAAAATTCTAATATCTGTTTCATTTTTCAAATATTTTGGCAATTTATTGTATAATTTAATCCCTTGGTACTGTAGATTAAGTATTTATTATTTTACTCATGGGAGTTTTATATCATAAACTTTAATTTTACTTTCCTATCTGATTGTTAACTGCAATAAAATACTACTTTCTAATTAAAGAAACAGAAATATATTTTCCAATGTCAATATACATGCAAAAAATTACCACAAATAAATCAAAATTGCACATTCTGTAGCACTAAGTGAAACACATGTATCACAAAAACGTTACAGGTAGTCACGTTAGTCATATAAGTATAACCAACGTGCTCATGAGGATCTTCAGTGCTGCAAACTTCTTCTCAGAGGTCCAAAGAGCACAGAATTAGTAGTTAAATTCCCTCATTGGAGGAAAATTTCCTTTACGCCAGGTGAAATTTCATAAATAAAATAGTATTTAATGGACACAAAAAAGTTTATTACTGTTGGTAAAAAAAAAAATTTTATATGGCAGTAAAATGATCAACTTAAAAATAAACATTTATTTTTACGTGCTATTAAACATTTATTTTATTTTTTTTTGTGAAGATCTTTAATTTATTATAAATTTTTTATATAAAAAAAAAAAAAAAAAAAAAAAAAAAACAATTGGAAATTCACGGAGTACTCACGTCAGATGCGACGCGTTTTTTTTTTTTTAATAAAACAAAATTCAAGGATACACTGGCATTTTCAAGGCGTTTTCAAGGAATTTTCAAGGCCAATTCAAATTCAAGGCGTTTTCAAGGTTTTTCAAGGTTGTAGACACCCTGTAATATTTATGTGTTATGTGTTGATAAAGAACCGTCAAGTTCATGATTATGCTCTAAGGCGCTCCATTTCAGAGGACCCTAATGCCATTGAGCTATGGAAGAACTCTGATCTGGTGATTGGTTTTGTAACACACTCAGAGAACAAGTAACTCTTTAAGTGTCAGGATAGTCAAAAGAATGTCTGGCAGTTTTTCAATTTTTGTGGTAGACATAGAACTACGGAATGAGGATGAGGAATGTACAACCAATCGAAAAGAATGGGTACTGAATAGGCTTCTGCCAGAGTTGAAAAAGCTAGAAAGTGATGAGAATAATACTATTTGTGATTTTTTGAGTGAGGAATCTCCCTCCTTATTTCAAAAAGAGTTTAAAAGGAAATGAATAATTGCCTCAAGCAACCCATCATGAAGATAACAGAAATACTGGGCAACTTAAAAAAGCTGAAATTGTCATCAAAGAAAAAATAAACAACTTGAATAACCCTGCAGACAAGCTATCCAAAAAGTGGTTGACGATCTTGGCCATCCTTTAGTAGGGATTATATAACCATTAACCTTCTAGCAATATTAAAATTAACTAAGTCAATGTGGTGGCACCAGAGTTTGTGTCAAAAATAAGTGGTTTTCGTCAGAAAGACTGAATTTGAATCATGGCGAGAAGCCAGAAATAAGTTGGGAAAGTTCTCCGCTTGCAAGTGGGCGGAAGATAATCATGGGGATAATCATGATGTGATCTTGCAAACACAGATTTCCCTGCTTTCGAGTGTGCCAACCTGACAACTCAACAGGGTGTCTACTGCCAAAGTGATTTAAAAATCAGTGACTTTTCCGTCTCTAAGATAGAAAATGTCGGAGGAAAATTGTAAAAGTCGTAAAATTTTTGCTTGCAATCGCATTATTTTTGCAATTTTATACTAAAAATGTGTGACATTTCTTGAATTTTAAAGAAAAATCAGTGACTTTTTGGTGACTTCGGTGACCATTAGCTAAAATCAGGGACTTTCGGTGACTTTTGGTGACTTTAGTGACCAGTAGACACCCTGATATAGGTTTTATTTTTTAAGAAGGAGCAGGCGACAGTGTATCCCGTTCACTTCCTAATCGTGTCGAAGGCGGCAATGGAGGTTGGCTGTCTGCTGCTGACGAGGCGGTGTCAATTGCCTGCTCGTGTGTTGGCGGCCCATCCGTGCGACACCGAAAGCAGTGGCAGATCTCCGACGCCACCTCCAAGATGAACAGCATTTCAACTAAAACAAATAATACCATTTTAGGAGATTAAAAAAATTTTTTCTTCTTTTTTTAACAGATGGCAAGCTCTTCACTTTCGGCTGCTTATAATGCACACTCAAAGACGGGCTACCCTAGCCTAGATATAAAAAAATTTACAAATGACAGGTCATCCTGTTTTGAAATTCAAGAAAGTTCTATCTCTAAAATTTGGTGACTGCATCATATATAGCAACAGTCGACTAAAGGATAGTGATCGACGAAAGCACATCAACAATTGGCGACCTTTTACCAAGACGTTTTGTTGATGTTTTTGACGATGAAACAATTGCAAACTACAACGTGGAAGAGCCTAAACTTTGTCTCAGATATGTTGGGAAAGGAAGCCAGAATGAGTTTGTTGTCAAATTAAAGCCTAGTTTTTAAACTACAGTAGAACCTTCCTCAATATATTGAAATCCTTGATGTAAAGAAGTTTTCTCATTCCCCTTGAACCTGTCTATCAATCTAATGTTATTTCTAGCTCTATATATCGACGGATTAGCAAGGATAACCTCAATATAATGAACTTTTGGAGTGCCGATGCACGACCTAACCACCTCTACATATCGAAGTTTTGGCTGCAAAACCTCAACATATTGAAGTTAAAAAAGAATAACAATACAAATCATTGAACTCATCCATTTTCAATCACCTTGTAACCTGCTGATATAAACGTTGCCATTTGCTGTGCCTTGTGTTTGCAGCAATGTTCTTGTTTCCCGCATTTGTAGTTAACTTATTGTGTTAGTAATGTTCCATTCATTACCTAAGTGTCTGTTAAGCGGCCGTTAGCATTTTGTTTCAATGCATTTTACACTATTCTTGTGAGTTTTAATTTTACAACCCTATGTTTACTTCAGGGTGTCCAGCTTCCACCTTTACAAACTTTTCCAGGTTATTAAGCATGCCAAAACAAACAGAAAAATCATATAAACATATGTCCGGAAATGCTTCGTTAAGCCGCTAGCCGCCATTTTGTTTTTTACACTTAAGACATTTTATTTCCGTAACGGGTTGTTGTATGGAGTTCATATTTGGCATATACCTTAATCACACCAATGCGCATTTTTAGAAAAAATATTATTTTTTTCCGATCTATATTTTCAAAATGGCGGCCATTTTAAGTTTTTAAACTCAAATATCTCAAAAACCGTAAATTTTATAAAAATTTTACTAGACACAAAAAAGTTGACAAATTAAATTATCTAAACAGTGATACCAAGTTTGTAAGGATCCGGCAACAAATAACGGAGTTATGGTGGTTTTCCTGTAGAAAAACACTGATTTTGCACTATGATTAATGCAAATTTAGGTTATTTTAAGAGAAAAATCTCAATAACTCCGTTATTTGTTGTTGGATCCTTACAAACTTGGTATCAATGTTTAGATAATTTAATTTGTCAACTTTTTTGTGTCTAGTAAAGTTTTTATAAAATTTACGGTTTTTTAGATATTTGAGTTTAAAAATTTAAAATGGCCGCCATTTTGAAAATATTGATCGGAAAAAAAATCATATTTTGTCTAAAAATGCGCATTGGTGTGATTAAGGTATGTGCTAAATATGAACTCCATACAACAACCCGTTACGGAAATAAAAATTCTTAAGTGTAAAAAACAAAATGGCGGCTAGCGGCTTAACGAAGCATTTCCGGACATAGGTTTATAGGATTTTTCTGTTTGTTTTTGCATGCTTAATAACCTGAAAAAGTTTGTAAAGGTGGAAGCTGGACACCCTGTATACATCTTCTATTCTCAATTGATACTTATTAAATAAATTTTGTGTGTTTGCATCACCGTTTAGTTTTTTGCGTCACTATTTTATAGTCTTTGTCTTGAAAGCTCGTGATAAAAATTCCATAGAAGGGTTTATAAAAAAACCTATAATGTTACAGTTGACTGTTATATTCTTATGTGCAATAACAAAATGTTTGTTATGTAATCACAGCAAACCCGTATTTATACCTCAATTGCTAGGCCTGTTGGAAATACATATTACTGGGTGCACTTTTATTGTTTTCATCTATAGTGCATTTTTGCTCTTTTTGCTGCCTTTAAAATGTGTTTTAATCTTGTACACTAGGAAAAACAATAGAAAACAGCTTTACTTCTTTACTGCAGTATTTTAAGCAAAAGCTTATAAGTGTTTGGTACAAACTAGACAAGGCCCTTCACATTAATTTCCCCCCAATTATTCTTAACACGTTCACTGCTGAATATACCTGCAATAGTGATTAGCATATATGCTAAATTTTTTTTTTATGTTTTTACTCAGCATTGGATGTCTTTTGATAGAAAACAGTGCAGAAACGCCATTTGGAGCAATAAAAATGGCATTTACGGCCTTTTATTTTCGCGTACACGATCGTGTACGCCCGCATCTGGCGATGCCGTTTTGCCGACCGGCGCACTTTTATTGTTCAAATATGTAAAAAAAACTCACTTATATAAATCAAAAACACATTTATATGATTTTACATATTAAAAATACTACAATAACATAAAAATATACTATTTACAGCCCCGCCAGCCCACCCTGATGTCTTTCGTTCAGTATGCCAAAAATCACAAAATCGGGGTCCTCGTCCTCTGACTCGCCGTCGGTCTCGTAGGGTAGCTCATCCAGATCTTGTTATTGGGGGTTATTTTAATCGTCGGAATCATATTCTTGCACTAAACCACTAGGACTGGAAAGTAGATCCATTTTTATAACCTAACAAAACACTATTTACTATTTACAAATATACAATGTTTACACGAACATATGTTTCCATAGAAACGCGCAAATTAAAAACTAACACCACCAAAAATGAAAGAAAAGTACCTCCCCACGAGCGCAATAGCAACCACTTACATCGGGAAAGTGCTGGAAGCACACTGACGTATCTAAGCAACAATGAAATTGCGGCAACGATCGTGTACGCGCGCACTCGGGTAGTGGCGGGCGCGGCAACGATCGTTGCCGCGCGCACAGAACGTGTTAATCATCTTCTCCTTTTAATCCCTTGCCTTATCTTCTCACATTTTATTTCCCTCTCATTCTTTATTTCTTTCATTCATTTCATATATATATATATATATATATATATATATATATATATATATATATATATATATATATATATATATATATATATATATATATATATATATATATATATATATATATATATATATATATAGATTGACTCTCAATAAAGTTATCTTCACCCTGTATTCATAATTTAATTATTTTTTCAATCATCTGTTTCATATTTCACATGTTATTTTTTAATACAAAACTAATTGTTCCCAAAATCAATTTCCAAGAAAATGAATGATAGATCAAAAATTGAAATATAAACTTTGTAAATGTGAACCATTATGAAGTTAACGATGAGTGCATTAATGGACACATAAGATGATATATGAATATGGACATTACATGAAGATTATTCAAGAAAATGCATGATATTAACATGAAAAGTTGAAAGGTTGTTGGAACTCTCTGTTACATTAGTATCACGAACAATGAGTTTTATGCTTAGAACTAAAATGTTATCAAATGTTGTATTAATATTCCTTGTTATTGATCTCACATTATAATTTTTTGAGGTCTCAGCCGCGGCAGCTCAGTCCGCAGTAAAACACACTAGCAAATATACTATCATTAAAATAGTAATACTGCAGTAATATTGTTGAAATTTTGCATTTACATACTGTAGACCCTTAGGATAACGCTAGTAAACATTAAATTGTTTTTAACACATACATAAGTAATAAATATTTTAATGTGAAATTATAATTTAAATGTTTCAAACAAACATTAAAAAGTTGTCCTGCGGGAAAGTTTTTTATTTTTTCGTCAGAGATTTTTTGTCAGCGGGAAAGTTGTTCATAAATGACCTGATTTAATTTTCAATTTTGCCTTTTTATTCTACGATGTATGGTTTTCTCAAAAATGCAGGTTTAAGAGCAGCAAACGCCGCCGCACCGCTCAGTCGGTTGACGGCTACTCACTGGCGGGTTTGGCGGTGGAGGCGGTGAGTCAGGTTCGCCATTCCGATGTCTGAGGTTGTATCTCTGCAACAAAGAAAGGCGGTGTTAACCCCTGGTACTTAATGTAATAAATGATTCTGTGTTATTAATTAATAAATTATAATAAATTAATAAATTAGTAAATACTTTTCATAACTGATTAACAAAAACAAATTCATTAAGTTTTGGGATATGGAAACTTCCATATCTTGTCCATAGGTATTTATTCCGTCTTCGGGTGGAATAAATACCTAGAACATAATAATAATGTAGATGGTTCCTTCCACCAAAAGACAGGATCAGATTTTAGATACAAGCCATACAACAGTGATGGAACCAAATCCTTAACCTCTTTGGATACTTGTTGGTTATTCTAGGAGCTTTAACGAAAATCTGTATTGAATTATAACTGTATTCATTGACAATCTTATATTTAATTGAAAAATAGTAATCTAAAATTATCAAAAATTTAGTTCCTAATCAATTAATTAGTTTAAATCACATTAGCAAATGTGATGCAAATTTTTATATTACAATTCAATTTAACTTTATGAACGAATTGTACCTGTTTGGTGGAGTAACTATAATTTATTGACACAAGATATAACCATTTTTCCTGCATCATACATTACTTATCTTCACTGGCGTGAATATAAATAAAATAATGATAAGAGCCCCCCGCCGTCACTGACCACCGGCCGCCTCTGGTTCTACTGTATAACTTGATCACCATTGCAATGTCCGTTTACTAGTTTGGAATGAACTAATGTTTGCAATTATATATTACCATGCAGAAGACCTGCATTCTTAGTGAATATTCTATGGAATTTTTTGACGTCTTAATTTTTTTTCCATCAATAACGAGGAATTAGTAAGAAGGTAGAATGCCAAGGGTATTATTGTAAGCAAAAATTATTTTACCCAACTATTGAAGATTCAGACCAAAGATGAAGCCATGCGATATTCAAACTTTTTCCTCCCCCATGAGAAATACGTGGGATCTCTTATCTTCTCCTTAGCGGATGAGATTAAGTTCAAGAATAAAAATACTTAAGTGTGTACACTTATTTTTTTAAACTTTTGAAACATCATAAATTGTGAAGTGTTTTAGAATATAAATGTTAAGTCTTCAGAAATATAAAAAAATAAATTCAGCATTGAAATAAATAAAATAAAAGTTAATTAATTAAGAATTTTTAAAATAACATTTGACTCATTCTGAGAGGAAATAATTCAATGGTGAAACACTATTAGGCCTACAATGAATAATTATTGTAATTACATGCAGATAGCGTAACTGTTCCCTCTGATCTGCTATGAGTGAGTTCAAACATACTACTAGATAACACAGCCAAGAATAAAATTGTTGTTAAGCAAATTACAATCATATTTAACTATATTTCTTTGTTTGAATTTTTGTGGTTTGGACTGTGTTCAGCAAAAATATAAAAAAATGCCACTGACGTAGATAGATATATGCACACAAAAAAAATTCCTAGCAGTTTTGTAAAACTCACCACACAAAGACTCATTCGCAATTTACACACACTGATACGACAAAATTGCTCTTCCTGGCTTGATATAGCCTCTCATATGCCAAACACTGCCACGTTGAACTTATAGTAAGCAACAAACCAAATTTCGGACTAAAATGTCAAAAAATTAAGTTATATATTACCACTAGCTTGTACGATCATCACAGATATGAATAAGAACAACTGGATCACTAACACCATGCTGTGAAAAGAACTTGTTCCCCCCTACCACCATAAGGTGGTTATTCGGTAAATAAAATGCTAACAAACAACACACCAATGGCAAAAGGTTATTCAGTAAATAAAATAATGTAAACAAACAAGAATGTCGTGGACACACCGACAATAATAAAGATGTCAGCCTCGGGTGTATCACCTAAAAGTGGAGGGGGAAGCCGGCTCACTCCTATCGCTACCCCGCCAACTCAGTTAGCGATCCAGTTGATCTTATTAAATGTATGTTGTACAAGAGTATACATTTAAAAAACTTTGTTAATATTTTACTTATCGCCAACCTCTGCCAGTGGAATTGCTGAGATGAGTGAGGACATAAAAGAGAATACACGGGATATAAGGGATGAATCAATTATGGTACGTAGCAAATTAATCACAAATCTCACCTTTTGTGGAGAAGGCCTTTTTACACAGCTTGCAAGAGTGGGCCATCGTGCCACGACTGTACTGCTGTGCCTGAGTGCTGTCTCTCGACACCTAAAAGTTAAGAAAATACTATTATGTATCATTTGTGTAATAGTATGTAAACAAACAATATATATCTGTATCATGTGGTATCATGTGGATTGTCCAATGATTTTCATATAGCCTAATTTCTATCAAAGTTGAAATTTATTGGTCTTTTCTTAAGTGAAGTTTTAAAATTATTTAACAAGTTTATGTACCGTTAATACACAAAAAATGACTACACTTTTTTGTCAAAAAGGTAAAAAGGTCTGACGATGATATAGTGTTGAATCTGGTTACGAAAAATGTTAATATTATTTAAGTGTTAAGTGGTAATTTTAATTAAGGTATTGTTTTGATGTTTTACAGTAATTACAGTATTTTTTGTGATACTCAACAAAACTTGACAATGATAATCAAGCTTATTTTACAAACTTAAAGGATACTACCGCCTGGGTGAGTCGGTGGCGTTGTGGTTAGCATCCCAGACTTCATGACCATGGCAGCAATGTCGTGGGTTCGAATCCGCGTTCTGCCAGTGACTTTTATCAGCATCTTCCACCTTGTACGTAGCGGCTCACCCCTTTACTTTGTCTAATAACGATCCACGCACAGATCAATAGTCTATGTGGACGGGACAAAGTAAGGCAAAAAAGAGATCCGCCAACCTCATTATTTACAAGAAAAAGAAAGACTTAAAAAGAAAAAGTTGAATGAATTTTGCATGAAGAATCCTTCACAATTATATTAGAGCCTTTCGTGCAAGATGGATTGTGAAATTTGGGTAGCAAGTAACTATGCTGGTTAGAAAAGTTACATGTCAGAACTTACCTAAATTAATTACGTTCTTTAAATTTGATTTATTTGAGTTTAAAATTCATTATTCAATAATATAATACAGTGTTGCTCAACCTTTTCATGCCCACGTACCACTTGATGTTTTTTTTTCAATTTTTGGCCTAGCACCCAAACTCATATCCACCCCCACCTTCTATTCAGAGGTAAGGCCAGAGAGAGCCTAGGATATTGTTTGCTTTCTGCTGTTGCTAATTTGATTAGTTATACTTAATTAGCTATGGAGGTGTATATAAAAAGTGAAACATAAATTAATTTAGAAACATTTAGAAACACAGCATTCTATTTTAATTCAATAAACATAAATTTGAATGAACTTTATAGTTCAGAGCTACAGTATATAAATATAGATGTGATTATAAATTTACATAATATTATAAGTAAACTAAATTTTCCAGTTTGAAACCAAAAACTGCTAGTTGCAAGTTGTATACAGTAAATAAAGTTGAAAACAATAAAATTGAAAAAAATGTTTGTTACTTAAAAAAACCTATTTTGACTAGAATTTTAAAATTATTATAAATTTATATCAAAATAATTTTGATATAAGTTTGATTGAATTATATTAAAATAATTTTAAAATTATCACAAACTTATACTACCTATCATAATTTTAATATAAAACTTATTACAACCTTACTATAAACTTCTTTTAAACTCATTTTTATGCTACTTGGGAAGTATTAATTTTCATGATAATTTTTCATTAATGTGATAAATGAAAATTCTCTGTGGACATGACCAAATAAATTTTCCCTCATGTTTAATTTCATCTGTGGAGTGTGTCTTGTAACTTTAAATAGTTCAAGATAAATTTTAAAATTATTATAATTCAAGTTTAAATGAGTATTGGGACCAAATTCATTACTTTCGTTAATAGAAATGAGCTTGGAAAACGGGAGTTTTAAAAATATTTACTTTGTCAAGTTTCTTTGTACGAAATTTCTTTGGATTGTCGTGCATTTTTAAATTTCTTAAAGGTGCCATTTTTGAGTCCCTCAAACTAAGTAGAAACACGTCGTAACGCAGAACGGAACTGACCAAAACAGTCGTCGTCGTCAAAAGGTTCAGACAAATTTTCCGTGAATTTAATCTTTTATTTCTTCCTTTGTTCCTCAAGGACTACCTGAAATGCTCTTGCATACTACTGGTGGTACGTGTACCACAAGTTGGGAAACACTGATATAATACCTCAAGTACTTGGTAACAAACTAGAGTTAAAATTATTTCAAAATTATAATAAATTTCAACATCTTTTTCAGTTTTTAAATTTTGATACTCCAAAAAACTATTAAAAGTGGGAAAATTCTCATAAAATTAGTTTAAAGTCTGAAAAGCACTGCCTTGTACACTTGTGCAGCAGACACGCGTATCCAGTAGTCCTTAAGTCCTGATGAGTCCTTCTAAGTGTTTATTTGTTGGCTACAGCCTTTTTGGTTCAACGAAACGAGGCTTTACTTACGGATAAGTCTTGATTTACCTCCAAAGGGTCGTCCGGGTCATCGTAGAGGGTAGGGCTCCTCATCCGGGGGGCACTGGGCGAATCTGTAGACAGACAGGGCTTAAGTTAAAATAATATGAATACATATGGTTAAGTTGTACATATGGCACTACAGTGGACCCCCGTAAGCCAACACATATGGCACCCAGACCCTGTCAGATTACAGTGGACTTCCGGTAAGCAACATGTATTGCACCCAGACTCTGTCAGATTACAGTGGACTTCCAGTAAGCCAACATGTATGGCACCCAGACCCTGTCAGATTACAGTGGACTCCCAGTAAACCAACACGTATGGCTGGCACCCAGGGTATGAGTAACAATTTAGTTTTAAATGTACAAAAAACACAGGATTTGCAAATTAATTTGAATGCTAAAGAGGAGAAGAGCTTTGTTAAATTCTTCGGAGTTTACATAGAGTCTGATTTAAAGTGGAAAGATCATATTGATTCTGTTGCCAAAAAAGCAGGTAAAGGCATATTTTTGTTGAGTAAATTAAGGGATATTTTAGATTTTACTACATTGAGAAGTGTATATTTTGCTCATGTAAATTCACATCTTAATTATTGTTTATTGTTATAGGGAGGCTGTAATTACAAGAAAAAACTTTTTACATTACAGAAAAGAGCAATACAAATTATGTTTAGTGTTAAGATGACAACACACTGTAAACCATTATTTAAAGAAGATAATATATTAATTAAGTCTTCAAGCTATGTATATTTTTAAGTGTTTAATATTTGCAAAAAATAATTTTTGTATTAGGGACACCAATGTATTTGTTCATGGATATTGGACGAGAAGTAGGCATAACTTAAGATTTAGTCAATGTAAGTATAGCACCTTAAGTGTAGCTTTGTTGAGCAATCAAAGCACGTTTTTAATCTTTTGCCTCAGTACATTAGATATTTAAATGAAACTCTTAAAAAAATGTATTACAGTACTGATTATTTACTAGATTTATGTAATTACAAGGATCAGGATTACATTGATGATGTAAAAAGTAGGTTTAATTCTTAGAACTAGTTATAGAAATTGTTCTACAAATTGACCATGCCATGCTTGTTAATCGTGTAACGGAAAATAAAGATATTCTTATTGGTGGATAAGGAGACCCCAGCCGAACTGTTAAGCCCGTCTGCTTCTAACGGGCATTTTCTGCAAGCCATATATTGAAGGAAGAGAAAGGGTAAGAAACCAGACAGCCAACTGAATGTCCATTCATGTTCTTCAGCTAGAGGTTTCCATCTGGACCACATTTCTTATGAATCAAACTACCCAATATTGACTCTCACATGACGCTATCACTACCCTGTCTTTCACCAAATAAAAACAAACTTACACTCTTAACAGCTCTCATTAAAACTCTAAATAGTTATTATAACTCCATGTAATTCATAGACTCTAAATAACTGAAATCTAACTTCCAATTTGAAGCTATTTGTATTTTCGACTCCCGAGTGTAGAGTCTACATACTCGCCTACAGCTCGATAGGGGCTCCGCCCCCATGCCCCATTAGGGGTTGCCCCGAATTCATTAAAACACCAAATTTATTGTTGTTACTTACTTATAGATGATGTTATAACTTCGAATGCCATAGCCCAAGTACAAGATTTTATAAAACTTAGAGATGAAAATAATCTTTGGTCACTGGAGATTTATTTATTTATTTATTAGGACAGTCAGATACGATAGTTACATATATTGTGTTGACTTTTTGCAGCCCTAAACAGATAGAGCCACCAGTTTATTAAAACCCATCAAATGATTCGGCAAAGTGCACTTTATTTAGGCTATAAAACTATCAACTTAATTCTAGGTTTCACAGCAGGTGTTTGCAAGGGTATGATTTATAAACTCTACAACACTATAAAAAGCATTATTTAATAAATATTCTCTTAGTTTTTTGTAAAATAGTTTGATATCATTAATTTAATATGCTTTCTGGGTGATGGTTAAACAGTTTAGCTCCCGCGTAACATGGCAACTTATGGTAATTTTCGAGTTTGTGGAAAAAACTTAATTGTCTGATAAATATATAAACCTTCTTCTGTTAAAATTTCCATACTACGAAAGGCTGGTCGGCACGATTCTCTTCTGCCTATCTTTGCTAGGATTCGTACATTAAAAGTAAGAAAGCAATAATTAAAATGCTTTCAAATGATCAATTGTTCTGGTATATGGATACATGTACAGCAAAGTGTCAAGTAACTCAATTTTCAGGCAGTTATAATATCTTGCTTGTTTAACACTATTTAAGACGCTATGTAAAATATTTTAAAATGACCAACATTTTCGTTAGAGCGCAAACCTAAAATATCATTTCACAACAATCTAACTGTAAAGCTACCGTCACACACACATTATATTTACATCCATAACTAACCCTCAAGGACGTGATCACTCTCGTAATTGGCAGAAAAGTAAAATTTAGACCAACACCGCAAACTCCTCAAGTAGGTTAAGTATGTTAGCCGAGAACAATATTTAAATTGAAGATAATTTAGTTAGTCATGTTCAAATTTGGCAAAACAATTAATAAAAGTGGTTTTAAGTTAAATGGAAAATATTGTGCTGTAACTTCTTATTAAATTCGACTTTCATTTGTAATAACAGGGTAGGAATTAAAAAAAAAAAAAAAAAAAAAAAAAAAATCAGAACGAATTCAGATAGTTTTCAGTGTGGTAGGAAATAAAAAGCTTTATAGTTTAAAAGAAAATACTGTACTGCCACCTTTTTAAATTCAACATTAACTTAGTGCGCACTAATAGATCGTGTAATAGATCGTGTAATCAGCTATTTTGATACATTTTATGCGTAAAGTAATCATTTTTATCAAAGTAAACAATATTGACGTATCATGCTTACACCATAATGTTTATCAAGGGGATCAATAAAGTAAAATCTCTATGGGTTACAAAAAAGAAATGCTAGGTACTTATTATGCTGATCCATCAAAAGTTTTGCGGACATACCTCATAATCATCATCAGAAATATTTATTGTATCACTGTCAGGTCTATGACCTCTGGTGCTGGTCTTGGGGTAGGACGTCTGGCGTCCTCCCTGCAACATAGAATTGTCATGTTTATAGGTGGCAGAGTTACATGACAATAAATGGTACTCACTGTAATAATATTATTAGTTGAATTTCCTTACAGGGAATACTCTATTACAGAGATGATGTATCTGTCCATTTTTCTAAAACTGTTGGCCAAGGATCTTTATTATGTTTGAGCCAACAAACGCTCTTTTCTATTTCTTCTACATCCAAATCACCATCATGTTCAGTTTCTTTGGATTTAATTCACCTTTTGGACACCTGAGCCGGTTCACAAGCCCACTTTCTCTTAAGATTCGCCGGTGGTTTCTGTACTTGTCGGCAAGTTTGCCCTTTGACAATTCACTCGCAGAGTTAGGGGCAACATAGTAAAGTTCCTAAAAAATTAATTTTTAGGCTTTTTAACAAATAAATGTTGTTATTTAGGCAACAAGTCAACTTTACTCTATTCAATAGAAATTTTTCTATAATTTTTCTATAATAATGTTTCTAATAATTACTATCAAGTGCAGTGAGGTCACTTTGTTCAAGAATATAAAATAAAATTTTCCCTTCGACTGCCAAATATGTAATATTTATGATGGCCTATATGATGCATTTCCTACACTTAGTTAAAAATTCATTGAATTTCTCATAAAGGTGAAGATTTAACGACACTTTTTGCAGCAGTCACAGCAAGGTCATCAGAGAGAATATAAGTCACTTAAATAACTGAAGTCACAGTAACAATTAATTGTTCATGTGCACTTAAGCACAGTCTCATCTTAAGCTGGTTTGTAGGTTAGGTTTATGTATATTACCGATCGAATAATAGGGACAATAGGTCAGATTTTTATATCCAGTGTTGCTTACTTAGTTCCTGCTTAAAAAAACGTTACTTTGCTGGCTAATGCACATTGTTTTGTTTTCTAAAATTTGAACACTAGAGTGCGCAAAATAAATTTAGAGTGTGCAAAGTAAAATAAATACAGAAATCACCTGTTTTGCAACGTGTACCGAGTGTGAAAACAACTGCTTTCTTGAACGGACATAGGAAAAAGTATTTTATATAATAGGTAATTAATAGTATCAGTTTAAACTCGAAATTTTCACTTATTCTTACTCAAAGCAATCGGAAGACAAAATGATTTTATTTATCTACCGATGGTGTATATTGATCGCTAGCAGTATTATTCAAAGAGTTTTTAGTGCAATATTCTTCAAAAAAAGGTAGGCCTAATTTAAAAATATTCTAACGTAAACTCAAAGATAACGTAAAATTTTCTACTAGGGTTTCCGTCCAGGGAAACGGACACTGTGCCAGCTCATCATTATCGGTTGGGGCCATAAAAATGTCAAAATCCATCTCGCGGCTACTGAGCCAGTTGCCAGGTAGACCCGCGTTGGGGTTGGGGGAGAGAGAGGACGACGCTGGGAGGGGGGCTGAAATTCCCAGTGTAATGCGTTTCTTAGAAGTACCCCGTGCCCATGACTAAACAATATAAGGGAAGTTGACACGGATATGAGTCACGGAACCCGAGACTGAGGTTTTGTGAATATTAGAGATTTGCAAGATATGCATCACTTCCTTTTCAGCTTTTATGCGACTGTATCCGGACAGGAAGTTGGATCCTAATTTCTAAATGTTACAGTGAATTGTACGAGTATCTTATAATATACTTATTTCTATAAGGGTTTCGTCTGTAACACCCATTTTTCTCTCAACCTAATTGATTTTTAAGATTGAGGTGTAATTTTAAAGCTTATAATGTAGCGCTTGGGCGAATAATGATTAAAAAAATAATTTAGTTTTGGGCTTTGGCCCCCTGTCCGTTATTTTTTCTAGAGGGCGCTTTATAATGTTGACCAACTTTAAAACAAGATCTTTAATGTGAATTGTAATTTAATAGATGATTACCTTCAGATGAATTTAAGCCAGATAGTATGCTAAACACATATAGATCTCTGTCACTTCATAATCAACACTCGCCTACAGCTTGATGGGGGCTCTGCCCTCACGCCCCCTTAGGGGTTGCCCCAAATTCATTAAAACCCCAAATTTATTGTTGTTACTTACTCATAGATGATGTTATAACTTCGAATGCCATACCTCAAAGTACAAGATTTCATAAAACTTAGTGATGAAAATAATCTTTGGTCGCTGGAGATTTATTTATTTATTAGGACAGTCAGATACAATAGTTACATATTGTGTTGACTTTTTGCAGCCCTAAACAGATAGAGCCACCAGTTTATTAAAACCCATCAAATGATTCGGCAAAGTGCACTTTATTTAGGCTATAAAACTATCAATTTAATTCTAGGTTTCACAGCAGGTGTTTGCCAGGGTATGATTTATAAACTCTACAACACTATAAATAAACGGTATCAGTTAACTGACACATACTTTCTCCCAACAATGTAAAAAAGATGTTAAAAGCTTCAAACATTAATGTCTTGATGACTCCGTCGGATAGCTACCGGCTGACCCTACGCGCGTATGTGACTTTTAACAACGTACTGCGTTTACCGCTAAACGAAAAATTGAATTTTCTCCGCAACCACTTGACGTAGAGCAATAATTTAAATACTGGATTATTTAGTTTTTTGAGCTTGATTTAATGGTGATAAGTAAAATTTATTTCAAGACAACAGCTATTTTGAAAATCCAAAAAATTGATTTTTGAAACACTTTTTATACTCTATAACTTTTGAACGCGAGTTTTCCCGGAGATTCGGGTGGTGTCATTTTATTCACCATTTTAAGCTTAATAAACCACAAAATTTTAATCAAAATCGTTAGAGCCGTTTTTGAGAAATTTTAATTTTTGATGATTTTTGAGGGTTTTTGGAGGTAAAATACCTTCAAAAATAAAAAATTCAAAAAAATGAAAAAAACGCCTGGAATTATCGTGGATTTGGACCTATGTACCAAATTTAATTAAAATCAGACCATTAGGGCATTCTCTAGCTCTGTTTACATCCTGACACACACACACACACACACACACACACACAGACAGACATCACTCCGAAAACCACTTTTTTGGGCTCAGGGGGAACCAAAATGGATAAATCCACCAACAACTCAAATTCGAAAATTTTGACGAAAACAATACTTTCTCCATATACTATGGTATAAAGGGAGAAAGTAAAAAGCATTATTTAATAAATATTCTCTTAGTTTTTTGTAAAATAGTTTGATATCATTAATTTATTATGCTTTCTGGGTGGTGGTTAAACAGTTTAGCTCCCGCGTAACATGGCAACTTATGGTAATTTTCGAGTTTGTGGAAAAAACTTAATTGTCTGATAAATATATAAACCTTCTTCTGTTAAAATTTCCATACTACGAAAGGCTGGTCGGCACGATTCTCTTCTGCCTATCTTTGCTAGGGTTCGTACATTAAAAGTAAGAAAGCAATAATTAAAATGCTTTCAAATGATCAATTGTTCTGGTATATGGATACATGTACAGCAAAGTGTCAAGTAACTCAATTTTCAGGCAGTTATAATATCTTGCTTGTTTAACACTATTTAAGACACTATGTAAAATATTTTAAAATGACCAACATTTTCGTTAGAGCGCAAACCTAAAATATCATTTCACAACAATCTGACTGTAAAGCTACCGTCACACACACATTATATTTACATCCATAACTAACCCTCAAGGACGTGATCACTCTCGTAATTGGCAGAAAAGTAAAATTTAGACCAACACCGCAAACTCCTCAAGTAGGTTAGGTATGTTAGCCGAAAACAATATTTAAATTGAAGATAATTTAGTTAGTCATGTTCAAATTTGGCAAAACAATTAATAAAAGTGGTTTTAAGTTAAATAGAAAATATTGTGCTGTAACTTCTTATTAAATTCAACTTTCATTTGTAATAACGAGGTAGGAATTGAAAAAAAATCAGAACGAATTCAAATAGTTTTAAGAGTGGTACAAAATAAAAAGCTTTATAGTTTAAATGAAAATACTGTACTGCCACCTTTTTAATTTCAACGTTAACTTAGTGCGCACTAAGAAATAAATAGATTGTTTAATCAGCTATTTTAGTTAAAATTTTTGTTTAGTGTAAAATTTAAATTATCAAGCTATCAGGTTAAGTCAATGATGTATTTCCTAATGAGTTCGTTAGAAATTAAGTGCCATCTCAAGTTGGGAACAAATTTTGGGGGAGCGCTATCGTGCAAATATGATCCTGACTTACCTGAAGTCCCATACACCCGTGCACCTCTTTGAAATTGTAATTTTTATCAAAAACTAATTGTGCCGTTGTAGGTAAACCGGTTACGCTCTATCGATTGACACTGATTTCATTGTACAAGGTGGACATGACGTAATTTTAAGGCAACTTTCAATATTTAAATTGCAGATATTTTAGTTGGTCGTGTTCAAATTTGGCAAAACAATGAGTTCGTTAGAAATTAAGTGGCATCCCAAGTTAAGAACAAATTTCGGGAGCGCTATCTTGCAAGTATGATACTGACTTACCTAGCTCAATCAATACCCTCCCTCGCTATCGTGCAAATATAATACTGATTTACCTAGCTCCAATCAATAACCCCCATCCATCCCATACCTCTTTTAAAATTGTAATTTTTTACAAAAAACAAATTGTGCCGTTGTAGGTAAACCGGTTACGCTCAATCAATTGACACTGACTTCAATGTACAGGGTGGACCAGATGTAATTGTAAGACGACTTTAAAATTTAATATTTTTAACCCTGATCCTAACAATTTAGAAGAATAAGGAGATTGAAACTAATTTTTTTTTAAAGAACAATTGGGAAAATTTGTCACATCCATTAATCAACATTTTACATAAAAAAGGACTTTCCAAGCATGAAAATGTCTAAGAACCTAATTTAAAATAATGTACCATCAGAAAACATCTGGAAAGGTAATTTCTGGTACACACTGTACATTGAAATTCGTAACTCAGGAGTGTACAGTAAATTAGTTCAATACAATAATATATTGTATTATAAGTACAAAATAACTAAACCTGTTAAGTGATCTACGTTACCACGGCTGTACAAAATGACTCCTTAATCTACCTTACCGACACTTGACGAATTTCTGATACCCCAATGAGTGAGTCAGTTACACATTCGGGAGTATATATTTTAGATTGGAGTCTCTCAAATTATGTGTAAAATAGTAGTAATGCAGAACTGAGTTGACCAAAATGGCCGTCAGCTTAACATAGTTCAAAAGTGCTTTTTTATTTTTTATGCATTTAATTTTTTTTTCATACTTGGTCTTTTGCATACCACCTGAAATGCTCACGCGTACCACCAGTGGTACGCGTAACACCGGTTGAGAAACACTGGATTAGATAATTTATATTTATAAGTATGGCCATAGAGGAAATGCCTAAAAAATTACTCTACATTTTGATTTTCTTTTAACAGTATAAAATAATCTTAAATTTAACAAAGTAGCCATATGTAGGGGCCTACTCTATTTGGTAATGATGTAAGAAAAAAGCAGTTTCCTGCAATTGACTATGCAATTAAACATTTCTCAAAAACTAAATACACATGATAAACTCCCGTTCAGTAAAGGGGGTTGGCGGAGGGAAGGGAGGGACGGCGGGGATGGAGGCACAGGGCTGAGGGGGGGAGCGATGGGGGGACACGAATGGATGGAAAACCAGAAATTATTGCATCCAATCATATTCAAGTTGAATGAAGAAAAAGTTATTGACTCAAAATGTATAGGCCTGAACCAATCTACTATAAATGAAAAAAAGATGATAGGCTAGAGGTTATTAATGACGGGCCATGATAGTTTTGCAGCTATTTCTGTGTCTTAAGATATTTGGCATAGAAGATTAGGACATTTGAGTCTGAAAAGTATGGATCTATTAAAAATGGTCTAGCTGATGGTATAACATTTCTGAATTCTGAGGAAAAACCTTATGTTCCCTGTGTGGAAGGAAAGATAACCAGGAAACCATTTCCTAAAGGTCAAAGTAAACGGGATACGGCTCTTCTAGAACAGATACACTCTGATGTTTGTGGACCAATGTCAGTAAAAACGAGGGGGCGGTTCAAGCTATTTGTTGACGTTTACAGAGGATTATTCTAGATAAACCTTTGATTATCTTCTCAAGCACAAGAATGAAGTATTAACAAATTCAATGAATCTCAGTTGGAAGTAGAAAAACAGACTGGATTAAAAAAAAAAAATGTTTAAAAAATGTTTTAAGGTCAAAGTAAAAACCTGCAGTTTGCAGCTTTTCTGCGGGAAAATGGTATTGTGCATAAAAAACGGTTTCCTACACACCTGAGCAAAAAGAGTTAATCGAACACTTGTAGAGAAGATAATATGTCTCCTTCAAGATTCTGGACTTGAAAAGCGTTTTTGGGGTGAAGCTATTTTCACAGCAATTTACTTGAAAAATAGAAGTCCCACCGCAGCTCTGAAAAATGCGTCACCAGAAGAAGTTTGGACTAGACGCAAAGTGAATTTGAAATATTTACATGTAATTGGTTGCAAAACGTAAGCTATGCTCATATACCAAAACAGTTTCGGGAGAAACTCGACCCGAAAACTAAAAAAACCATTTATTATGGATGGTTACTGTGATCTCACAAAGGGATATCGATTGATCGATCCTTTGAAGCCTACTCAAGTGTCAAAGCAGTTTATGTTGTATTTTTGGAAGACAACAGTGAAAACAATTAATCTATCTGTAACGATGAGTCAGGACGATGTTCCAGTAGTTGACGATTAGTCACATCTCCTCCCCAGTCTGCATCCACGAAAGCTTTCAAATCTATATTCTTCCAACTCTTCTTAAAAGTGAGAGCATAGTCGACTTTAGCCACAAGATAGCAAAGTAGGCCTACTCATCATTTGCTGCTGCTATCCAATGGTTTTCGTTTAAGACAGATGTTAAACCATCATGAACTATACTACGAGTAAGATATTCTATCTTATACGATATATACGAGTAAGATATATCAAGGGTAAAATAATTGAATCTATCATGGTTTGTAAAAGTTGACAATGTTTTCAATGAACGTAATATGTGTGTTCCATGACTCATCTTTTGTATTAAAAGTTATTTGTATCAAGTTACTTACTTCTATGCACATTAAACGGTATAGCCTACATTTTAAAAAGAAAAATGTTTTACCTTTTTATACACCTACCAGTTCCTGTACCATCTCCTCACGTAAGCCTGCAGGTGCAGGGACATGGTCGGCAGCGGGGGCGGGTGCTAGGTTGTTTTGGCCAGTAATCAAAAAATCTGTCAGCCAATGATATTATTGAACAAAACGCTATATTTGCCATATTTGTAGGCAGACATGCAATCTGTACATGGCCTGTAACACATAAAAAAATTAACAGTAAATAGCAGTACGGTAACCAAAATATAGTACCAGCAAAAGTAAGGTAGTTTTACACATTTATTAAACTTTGAAAGCCTTTAAAGTGTAGCTTTGAGGGCCAATGGAAATTATAATGAATTTCTGCTCATCTACAGATCACTAGCTTTTTACCGGTATCCGAATCTGAATCACTTTATTTACAATCTTCAATATTACAAATAGTGTCGTATTACAGTATGAAAATTAGAAATTGTGGACATTTTTCTAAAAATTGATATATTTTAGGCTTTTATCCGAGCCCATCTTCACAGGTTATGTCATTCAGATTTTTTAACTTACAGTATCACAAAATATCAAATAACCCCCTGGAAAATGGAGCATCTAAAAAAAGTAACCCACCGAGACTAAAATGTTTTGAAGTGGTCTCAGAAGACAACCTATAACTTAGCTTTATGACATGTTAATATTAAAAAACTCAGCTGGGTTTGACGAAGTGGCAAAATAGCAAAACATTGCAAATGTTAAACCAATCCATCACATACTAAAAACTTCAATAAGTTAAAACAAACATAAAAATTCCTGAAAATTCAAAAATATCTAAAGTTTACCCTGTTTTTTAGAAAATGAGTAAACTGGACCCAAACCTCCTATTATCCAACCTATAAGTCACGCCACATAAGTTGACGAATGGCCAAAAACAGCTGGGTAGGGCGAGGGGAGGAGAGGGGGTACTTTTCCAAAAACAGTGAGCTTACGTTACATGCAATTTTTATAGAACAGCTGATTATCCAATCATTTTAACTGAATAGTAGTGAAAATTCATTCGTCAAGTTACGTGGCGGGGGTTATAACAACTATATCTAAAATAGTAGGCCTACACGACTTAAAAATAATAATCTTTTATAGGCCTAGGCTTATCAACATTGCAATGAAACATATGGCAAAAAAACTGTTCACATCTGCTAACTTTGTAAACAATATTAAATAAAATTAGGCCTAGGCTAGTTGCGGTCTTTATTTAGTTATGTCATGTACAAATAATAACATATTGTGTAGACTAAACTTACTAGAACAATAATTAAAAGATAGAGCCACCAGTTTAATATATATAAACCCATTGTAGCAAAGTGCATTTTATTTATTAAAAGACTAGAGGTATTAATTCAATTCTAAGTGTTTGCATGGGTATGGTTTAAAAACTCTACCACACTATAATAGTAGTTTTCATCACTAGGAGCAAAAGTGGATCTTTTTGGTGCGCATTCGTGTTTTAAAAACGAGGCGCAGCCGAGTTTTTAAAAACGATTAAGCATCAAAAAGACACTTTTGCTCCGAGTGATGAACAACGTTTTTTATCATAATGCAAAATTAGACTTTTGATCGTTAAAAATATTAACTATAAAGTTGTATTTTCCAGGTTATATTTACAAAGTAAGTAATATGCAGTGTTTACATTTATGTTATTTACAAACAATGCTCTTCATAACGTTTCCTAAATTCTGCTCCTCAACATCAATAAATCAATAATAATATAATTAGCAAACAGCTGACTTTTCAGTCCTAGAACCTAAAAAATTCTCCAGATGATTTTTCAGTCCTAGGACAAAAAAGAAACGCTTTTGGTACTATTGAGAGAACAAAAAACAGGCTGAATTCGTGCAGAATGATAAAAAAGGCATTACTCATCAAATATTCTCGAAGATTTTTCTGAAATAGTTTTTTTATCATTAATAGTTCTAGTTTCATCAGGGAGGTTATTAAGAGTTTAGCTCCAGCATAACATGGTAATTTATGGTACACAAATTTCAAGTCTGTGAAAATCACACCTAGATAAATTTTTATTTCGTGTATCATAGTTGTGAAAATTTGTGCCAAATTTTTAGTCGCATTTCGTTAGAAAATAATTAATTGTTTGATAAATATACAGACTAGCTAATGTTAAAATTTCTAGACAACGAAAAGCTGATCGGCACGATTCTCTTCTGCCTATCTTTGCTAAGATTTGTAAAGATTTCTTTTGAAGAATAAACACTCTTGAAAAATTTATAATCTGCACAAGCCCCCCGAAGAGGTAATCCATATAACAAAAAATGTGGTTGAATGATACCATAATACGCTGTTTTTAAAATTGTTGTATTACAATATGACGCTAGTCTGTGTAGAAGAAATATTCCAGAGGAAATTTTCTTACAGACATGGTCAATATGGTGTTCCCAAGTCAAATTTTGTTCTAAGTGTAAACCTAGGAATTTTACACATTTGACTTGCTCTAAAACATGTTCATTTATTATTATTACAGGATTTTTACATTCATCTATATCAAGGCAATTAGAACCCTACCAGGTAGCGGACACCAACAAACCCTAGTGACGTCACTGGCGTATGGCCAGCTGTTTTCAACCACAACAAACTACTTCATTTGTCAAAACCTCAAACTAAACAATAACTAAATTAGGTTAAAGTATTTTTGTCGTCAGTGTCGTCGTGATGTTAATTTTACAATTCAGGCAAATAAAAGTAGGCTAGCTATTTCAAATTTGAAAAATGTTTTGTTGTGTGTGTAGTTTAATTAATTGGAGAAATGCAACAAAAGGTCCATTATTCTAAATAGTTCAAAATTGCAACGTTTTTTCATGTGTAAAAAATAAGATTGGAAGAGGGAAGATTGTTTACGAAGGAACACTGTGTTTTGTGGTTATTTTCAAACTATAATTGACAAAACTAAAACAACTTTAATTTTACATAAATAAAAAATAAATAAATACCTCCTTTTAATTGTGACTTTACCTAATTTCATATAGATAACGTAGTCTATTGTAAACAATACATTCTTATTGAGTTAGTCTTTGGCTAATTTGATTTCATCTTTATGGTAAGAAGATTAAAATGTAGGATAGTAAACTGTATAACCACATCTCAATCCCTTACTGTAGAATCACTTTTTTTTACTCCTCAAAGAATGCCATTAACTTATTTAACTTAAATACAATTTCAAATGAAGATGCTGGTAGGCTATGCCTACTTTTGAAAACCAAACTAATACATTTTTGTTTGCACCCATCAGCTATAGATGGCTTGGTGTATCTGTGCTCATGGCTTTCGATGAGTATATTCTAAAATTGATTTTTATTCGCGCTTTGTCTCAGATCGAATGCAAAATTTTTGGATCTTTATGTCGACCTAGTTACAACAGAAGGTTGCTTTTAGAAAAGTAACCCCACCCCATCCCTAGACCATCCTCTTTTCTCGAAAGCCATGAGCACAGATACACCGAGCCATCTGTAGTCCTTGAAAGTTATCTATTACAACCACTATAAATAAACATACCCTAAAGGTGCGTTTACAACAGAGGTTAACAACCAAAATTTGACGACTTCTACTGTTACATCGATAAGGCTAAAGTCGACAACTTTTGGTTGTCAACCTCTGGTGTAAATGCACCTTAATAGAGAGTTTTTGCAACATACGATAAATCTTATAGTAAATACTATTTTTTTTAATTTGTAAATTTTTGAATAATACATTAAGAAGAATGGTTAAACTGAATAAACAATGTGTAGGGCCTAATAAGAAGAAAACACTGAACCTGCCTCGAACCATAGAAAATCAACTACTCCATCTAACAGGATTAAGGAGGTAGCACACAATCAAAACAAAAATTTTAATAAGCCATCTGGGACAAGGAAAGTTCATCTTACACTAGAGAAGAGTAATCAGATCACAAAGAAAAATAAAGTCCATGTTTTCGCAGATAGCCATGGCAACAACCTGGGAAATTTGTTGGAAAGGTTACTACCTAAGTGTGTAGACACTTTTGTGTGTGCTAGTTCGGGTGGTACAATTAAACATGTATTAGAAAATGCAAATGCAAAGATTAGGCTAATAATTTAACAGATGAGGACACGTTGGTTATCATTGCTGGAGCGAACAACTTGAGTGACACAACAGACCAGAATCAAAATCCAGGTAGAGAGATTATTGATGAGATAAGTAAATTCGCCATAGCAAATAATCACACTAATATTGTTTGTGTAACACAGCTACATCGCCATGACTTGGCATGGGACAGTCCTGTTAATAGAGCTGTATACAAAGTTAATTTTGAACTTAAGCGCATAACGAATTTAAACGTTTTAAATATTAGTGATTTTTCAAGAAAGTTTTTTACTGTTCATGGACAACACCTGAACAAATGGGGCAAACAGGTTTTGTGTAGAAGAATTTCAGATGTCGCTATAACCTTACAGCTCAAAAGGAGGCAGTCAGTTTTGGATGCAAAAACTACCCTTAAAGTGATTGAGGCAGACATGGAAAATGTAATAGAAGAGTACAAGAATAATACTGAGGTTGGTTTTTCACACTGCATTTCACAAGACTTTGACAATGAAGTTAAACACATGAGCCAAGGAGTTGCAGTCACTTTCAAACAAAATTTTGGAAAACCTAATCAGTTTGATTACTGTGGCAGCAACTTGACTCGACAAAAAACTCAACATGGGTCAATCGTGTATAGTCTTATAACTAAACCCAAATATTACCTAAAAGCTACCAACTATTCAAATTATTTAGATGACTATGACAGAGCTTTTTCTCAACTGACTGAGGATTTTAAATCTCAACAGCTGAAGACCCTCATCTGCTCCCCGATGGGTTGTGTCAGAGATCGTGTTCAAATACCTCATTTTGTTTCAAATTTGTTAAAATTTAAGAAAATTACAGGTGCCTCCATACTTATTGTAACACGCAATGAACCCTTCAATAAAAGACTCTACAACGGCTTGTCTCATGCATCTTTCGTCAAATACTTACGTCACAAAATAGTCGACCAATATTTTGAAAATTCTTCTTTTAATGACAATGAGATAACAAGCACTCGGACTTCACAATCGACAGAGGAGCAATGTAGTACATCTAATCAGCCACGGCTACTGTCATCATCACCACAGCCACTACAATCATCACGGCAGCAACTACCATCATCACAACAGCCACTACCATCATCACCACAGTCACCACTATCATTTCCACAGTCATCACCAATCTTTCAGTCACCATCATCAGTGATCATAAGTGAGGGGGGTGATAAAGTCAATGGGGGTGTATTGGATGTGCTCAGTGATAAAATTACAACTACTATCAGTAATAATAATGATGATAATTGTTTTAGTTTCTTAAGCATGAATGATAAACTTAACGATACTTTTGTAAATGAGCAAGATGGTCTGAGGGACAACAATTTTTTAAACTCAACACCAAATCTAAAAGGGAGAAAGTAATAAATGATAATGGCTTAAACATTATGCATTTTAATATACAAGGTTTAACAAGCCTTATAAAGGTTGAAGAGTTTAATATTTACTTGACTAATTTAATAAAAAAACCTCATTTAATCTGTTTGAGCGAACATTGGATTACAGCACAGAATGAATTTCTATTAAATAAACTATCAGGCTATAACTTAAATTCTGTTTATCTAAGGCAATATCAGACTAAAGGTGGACTATGTATATTATCTAAAACAAATCTACCAGTTAAAGACAAATCAGATATTTCTTCATTTTGTGTGGAATCTATTTTTGAGTGTTGTGGTTTAGAAGTAGTGTCATCGGCACTCATACTGGTGTTGTGTATTTACAGGCCTCCTCATAATGACAAAACAAGTCTAAATATTTTTTTTATTTTCAAAAATTAAATCAATTGCTACAATATATTGTCTTAAAATATCCAAAACATACCATTTTCTGTGCGGGAGATTATAACTGTGATCTTTTAAAAAGTGAGCCACACACTTTAAAACTTAAAGAAATTTTAGAGAGTTTTAGATTAAATATAACAATAACCAAGCCAACTAGAATTTTTAAATCAAGTAAAACTTGTATAGATAATATCTTTACTAATGCAGATCTGACACTTTGTGCAACTAATGTTTGTGATGTTGACCTCTCAGACCATACATGCCAGTTTTTAAGGTATGATACACCTACAGTAATGACCACAAAAAATAAAATCTTTGCATGTAGAAATTACAGTGGAAAGAATATTTCTAAGTTTATAACCACTTTGAACAATGAGACATGGAATTTCTTACATACAATGTCATGCAATGATCCTAACATATTGTACGAAATGTTTTTAAATGTAATTAAATACCACTTTGATAGCATATTTGAAGTTGTACACAGAAAAAGAAGGTTACATTGTAAGACTAGCAAAGAATGGGTAACAACCGGTATTAGAATCTCAAGTATAAAAAAGAAAGAGCTTCATTGTTTAGCTAAAACCTCTGATGATAAATTGTTTTTAAGCTATGTAAAGCAATATAAACGGGTTTTTAAAAAAGTAGTTAGGGCAGCAAAAATGTTAAGCAATTCAAAAAAACTATTACACTCAAACAATAAGGTTAAAACAGCTTGGCAAATTGTTAAATTTGAAACTAATAAGGAAGATTTGCCTAAGAAAATAGACGAAATACAAACTAACAATGGTAGGTTTAAAGATCCAAATAAAATTGTTGAAATTATGAATGATTACTTTTTAAACATAACTAAAAGTTTACACTTGAATCCAAGTAATACTGAGGCTTTATCAAGGTTAAAAGAATGTCACATTGGTCAAACCATTTCTTGCTCTTTTTCAGATTTTGAAACTGTACAACCGAAAGACATTGAAATTTTGATTAGAAATTTGAAACCATCAAGGTCATCTGGATGGGATGGGATACCACCTTTTATAATAAAGAAATGCTCTAAATCATTAAGTCACCCACTTAGCTTCATAATTAATCAATCCTTAAAAAAAGGGATATTTCCTGACCTCTTAAAATATAGTATCGTAAGACCTCTTTTCAAAAAGGGAGATCAGACTAAACTCGAAAATTATCGTCCAATATCTATTTTACCGGCATTTTCAAAAATATTTGAAAAGGTATTGCATAAACAAATCGTTAACTATTTTGATTCAAATGAGCTATTACATGATAAACAATTTGGATTTAGAAAAAGTAGAAGCACATCTGACGCAATTTATGAATTGATAACAACTTTAACTGAAGCTGTTGATGGATCACAGTATGCAGTTGGCCTCTTCTGTGATCTATCAAAAGCTTTTGACTGTGTTAACTTTGAGATTCTTTTACAAAAGCTTAAGTTTTATGGGTTTAGAGGAACAAGCTTTGATCTTATGAAATCGTATATTTTAGACAGAAAGGAGAAAGTTAGACTCATTGATCAAAATATAGATTCTGCCTTTAAGACAGTAACGGAAGGTGTTCCTCAGGGGTCCATTCTGGGCCCACTGCTCTATGTTATTTATGTAAATGATCTACTTTGTTCAAAACTCCATTCAAGTCTAATCATGTATGCCGATGACACAACATCCATCATTCATAACAAAAATCCAAATCTTTTAGAAACATACTTAAAAAACGACATTGACATTTTAAAAAACTGGTTCGTAGCAAATAATCTTCATCTAAATCAAGAAAAAACACAAATCTTAAACTTTCATACCAATTATAAAAATAGTACAAAATCCGAGTTTCAACCACTGGATGGTGTGATTCCACAAGTATCAGTATGTAATTTTCTTGGTATCAGGATAGACTCTTCATTTACTTGGAAAATGCACATTGATCATCTTGTCAATAAACTAAATAAAGCTTTCTTATCATTCTCACTCTTTCAAAATTAGTTGATTTCAGCACTCTAAAAATGGTTTACTATGCATATTTTTATTCTAACTTAATCTATGGAATTGAATTTTGGGGGAACTCAAAAGACATAAATAGGATTTTCTTGATTCAAAAAAAAGTATTGAGAGTCATTGCTAAAGTCAAACCTAAAACTTCCTGTAGACATATTTTTAAGGAATTTGATATTTTGCCTGTACCATGTGTTTATATTTATAGAACATTACTCTTTGTAAGAAAAAATTTGAGTAAATTCAGTAATCCACAAACCAGTAGATATAATTTTAGAAATAACAGTCTACTGCACTACCCCATTCACAGTACTAATTTATTGTCAAATAATATGCATTATATGGGAAAAAAATTATATAACAATTTACCTTGCCATATAAAAGAGTCAAAAACTGAAAAACTGTTTGCCCGTAATGTTACTATTTTACTTAATACAAACATTTTTTATAGTGTGGAGGAATATCTAAATAACACGAATTAGACTGATTTTTAAAGACAAAATGTATAAGCTTAGGCCTATTTATAACTTTTAATGTTATTGATCACATTGCTTTTTAATGTTAATGTTGTTTGATTTTAGTTATAAGAATATGGACTTTGACAAGTCACCTGCCAAGTGAGTGTATTACTCTGTTGTATTTGGTGTTATGTGACAAATGTAAATAAATAAATAAATAAATAATAATAAAGTTCTTGAAACTGATCACTTCTCGACCAGTGTTTGTAACTTCAAACAGTCAAAATAGCTAAATCCAACATAATTAAATAGCGTTTACCGTATTGATTTTTGAATGTGCAAAAACTCTCTCTATGCCAATACAATGGTTTCTATCACTGCAAATATAGTTTTTCTTCTACATAATCACTATGCATTTTAAATAATAAATAGACCTAGGGCTTAAAGATTTACGGACAGGTGAACTTAGACTAATTGGTGAAGTCCCAACTAATATTGGCCACCATTGGAGGCATCATATAGTACAAGTCAAGTATAATGTGCATTGTTACTGTAGGCCTTTTGCCTAATGATTAATTACGCCCCAAACTAAGTTTTGTGTTATAAATTACAAAAACAAAATATCATACTGAAACTAAGTTAATACAAGCCTGTCCTGAGTAAAACTTTTAAGGAAATTAGGCAATGTTTTTTCTGTCTAACAAATGATGAGGGTTTCCTTTCAAAAAATTCGATTTATCAGTTTTCGAGGTTTACCGAAAGACTAAAATTTCAAGTGGCCTAAACCCTAAACGTCATCTTCACCTTTGGACTAGTAGCGCAGTTGGTTATGTTAGCCACTTTCCTACAGCTTTTGGGTAAAACATGGCATTTTATTTTCCTGTTTAGGACGCCGTTATTTAACAATTTTCTTTATTGAAAATTGAAAATGTGAAACTATTACTCCCTGTGACAACGCAAACTAACTCAATTTTCCTTACTTTTAAGTTTTTTTTCTACTGACTTAATACCGTAAGTTACCATTTGGCTTTACTGATATATAATTTATGAAGGCCCTTGATCTAGCCTTAATCGGCTTCACTATTTAATGAAGCAAATTCTGTGGCTTAGGCCCACTTGAAACATCATTGAATTGGTGGTCATTTTAGTGGTTTGAATAGGTTTAATGATCCAACTTAATTAGTGTTTGATTGAGTCCAATGCTAAATATTGAGCCTTGCTAAATGAAACAGCCTAAGCCTAATCCGAAAGAATACCATAGGCTATATTGATCCAAGTAGACCTATAGCCATTCCGCACCCATAAAATAATTTTCAATTCATTTGGACGAGAAAGTATTTTTTTTTCAACTTAAATATTTTGCAATTGGAAGAAATTTCTCGTAGTTAACAGGTAAGTTCTGCCTTTCTGGAAAAGCTTGGAGGTTATTTCTGTAGACTCACTATTTTCCAGACACAAGATTGACGATATTTTTCAGTAGGCCTAATGATGATTTGACATAACGAAAAATTAGTATATATGCCTAAGTTTTATGCTATCCATTTGTGAGTTAGATCAAAATAACTTTCGAGGAAATTTGCAGTGAAATTAATCTAGGAATGTTAAATTTCACCAAGCACTTAACTGGACTGAATGACAGAATTTTCTACATTCAAAACTTGGTATTAGTCTATGCAGTATGTTTAATTTATTAAAACAGAGTTTCATAAAAACATCCTGTTGAAAATATTAGTTTGGTTAATAATCATTAAGTTAATATCGTTGATATTCTCAACAAAGCCTCTTCGTTTCGTTGAGGTTAAAGTGCTGCACGAAATGTAAACAAAATTGCAAAATGTAAACAAAGATGACGACACTGGCGTGGCTTGGACATGTCGTCTGCAGATGTCCGCTACCTGGTAGGATTCTATTTGCCTTGATCTATATTACCTAAAGCAAAATTTATGTAGTTTGATTTTGAATAATTTACTCTTAAACTATTGAAAAATTGAATTACTACAGGTTTGATATCATTGCTAAACAGCTGTGTTTGAGAAGAAACTATTGAAATGTTGGGCTTTAAGGGGTCCAAAACGTAATTGTCATTTACTTTAAGCCTCACGGGGGTTTTAATTTTTCCTTGGTAGCCATTTATCCCACTCCACGCAGTTTTAGAAATATTGTCAGATTGTTTAATTCTTTTGTTGATGTCATAGGCTTTTGCTGCTTTTATAACCTTTTTGTAAATTGATTTGTACCGCTTATAAAATAAGCGGTACAACAATAAGTTACGTATTTAGTTATGCAACACCTAAATAAGTTACGTATTTTACCAACTGTTTTAAGGTTATGAATGATTAAAAGTGTTATTAATAAATTTCTGTTAATTTACATTAATGAAATTAATTATAATGTTTTATCGAGTTTATAACCATAAATATAAAATCAGTGTAATATTTCTAGCTTGAATTTATATACGTGTTCTTATGGGAAAGGGTAAGTACCGTAGGACATAACTTATTTGGTTTTAATCACTAGGCCTATACTTTTTTTTAAATGCTTCTTGCCTACATTAATTATAATTTTCTTGAACTAAGTTACATGAAATTCTAAACAAAATGTCTAGGCCTATCTTGGAATTTTGATTAAATGTGTATCTAAAATTAGGTCTCTTTTAAGGAAGAGCAAAATTAGATCTACATAAAATATTTTTTGTTATTTTTAATATTTTGAACCTACATACAGTAGAAGCCCTCAAATCTGGCCACCTCAGGACTGGATCACCGGCCGGATTTGAAAATGGCCGGATTATCCGGCGGTTTATGTAACGGGTTAAACAAAGTGTGGGGAAGAAGGGATAACTGATTGAGTTGGAAAATCTCTACATCATCTATTGTTTGGCGTATGTCATCTGAGTGAGAAGGAAGACGGGATAGGCAGTCCACATTTCCGTTGTCCTTGGTTTTTCGATAACGAATTTGGAATCTGAACCCTTGTAAGAATAATGCGTAATGCAACAATCGTGTTGCTGTAAGTGAAGGTAGTTTCCGTTTTCCTCCAAAAATATGCATAAGAGGTTCACTGTCTGTGTATAAGATAAAGTCTCTTGCATACAAATAGTAGAAAAACTTCTCGATTCCCCACTTGATTGCAAGAGCTTCTTTGCATACTTGAGAGTAGTTTCTTTCGCTGGGTGACAGGCTTCGGCTGGCATAGGAAATAGGACGTTCACTACCATCAGGGAATTGATGAGAAAGAATAGCACCTAACCCAACCGGAGAAGCATCAACAGAGAGCACTAAAGGCAGATTAGGATCATAATGGGCCAGAATTTCATTTGAAGTAAGTCTTTTCTTGATCTCATCAAAGCTTGTCTGACATTCTTTCGTCCAATTGAATTTGGTTGTTTTCTTAAGCAGGTTGTAAAGAGGGTGTGCTATTGTAGATAGGTTAGGGAAAAATCTCCCATAGAAGGATACCATTCCCATGAAGGTTTTGACTTCAGTTATATTTTTGGGCCTGGGATAGTTAACTATTGATTGAATCTTTTCATCTGTCTTACTTATTCCTTCAGAGGTCAACTTGTATCCAAAATATTGAACTTCAGGCAGGAAAAACTTGCATTTGCTGTAATTGAGTTTCAAATTGTTATCACTGAGTCGTTTGAATACTTGTTCGATCCGTTCCAGCAATTCTTTGTCATTTTTTCCGGAAACTAAGATGTCATCGAAGAAGACACAAATGCCTTCAATCCCTTGTAAAACTGATTCAATGTATTTTTGCCATACAGCTGGAGCTGCACTTACACCAAACATCATTCTATTGCATTTGAAAAATCCCTTAATAGTATTGATGGTCAATAATTTTGCTGTGTCTTCATCTGTTGGTAAATGTAAATAAGCTGATTTAATGTCCATAACTGCGAAAATCTTGGATCCACTGAGGTTAGCAAACATTTCCTCTACACGTGGCAAAGGGTAGATGGGAACTTCAATTTGGGGATTGGGGAGTTTTAGAATAGTCAGCGCACAAGCGGATGCTTCCTGAGGCCTTAACCACAGGAACTACAGGTGTGGCCCATTCTGAAAATTGCACTGGTTCAATTATGCCTTCATCTTCCAACCTTTTTATTTCTTCTTCTACGCGTGCTTGTAGAGCAAAAGGAACTTGTCGGGCCTTCATAAAAACAGGTTTGGCATCACTTTTTAACTGTAGATTACATGTGAAATTGGACACACACCCTGTTGCGTCAGAAAATAAATCTTTGTGTTTTCCAATCAGTTTCTTTAATTGAGAGTTAACTTCTTCATCCACTGTATGGTTCACCACATGTATTTCGCTAACTGAATTCGAAGGTTGGGCTAACTGAATATTTAATGTTTTCATCCAATCTCGCCCCACAATTGTAGAAACCTTCCTATCAATTATGTATAGGGGAAGGTTTGCTTTGACCCCATTATATTGCACTGGTAAAACGACAACTCCTTCTGGTATCAGAGTGCTATTTCCATAGCATTTAAATCTCACATTTGTTTGAGATAATTCCCTGTCAGATATTTTCCTGAACTCTGTCAATGGCATAACGGTAGCAACACTTCCTGTATCAAGTTCCATATCAACAACCGTCCCATCAATGTTAATAGGCACCAAAATCGGGTCACAACTATTAAACTTGCTCATTTTAGGTGTGATTTCATAGAGTGGCAGAATTTCTTCAACTTCCAGTTCTCTTACATCTTCTTCCTCGAGTGTAAGTCCTCTTTGTTCGATCGTGATGTTCTGTAAGTCATAGCCTTTTCTCTTCTTGAAGCAGACCTTCTCTACGTGTCCTGTACGGTTACAGAAAGTGCACATTAAATCTTTGCTTTTGCAAGCGTTGCTTTTATGGTTTTCCATCCCACAACGATAGCATGAGGTTTTGTATTTATTTATTGGCCTACTTGATTTCGATGTCCCATGAACACTTTTGTTGGATTGTATCTTAATGACATCGTGGAAAACTGTATTATCTGTAGGTTTCAGAACTTCATTTGTACTTATCATAGCCTTTTCAATAGCTTGTGCTATTTGAACTGTTTTATTTAAGTCTACATTATCTTCCTCGAAGAGACGATCTAGAATAGGTTTTGATTTTAGTCCACTCACAAAAACGTCACGTAACATTTCATCAAGCATATTCTGATTGTATTGACATGGCACAACTAACTTTTTCAAACAAGCAAGATACTCAGAAACATTTTCATTCTCCTTTTGTTTCCGGTTGATAAACGTATGTCTACTTGGTATGATTAATGGTTTAGGGGTTAAATATTTTGATATCACCCCCTGTAACTCATCAAATGACATTTCACAAAATTTTTTAGGGTGAATCAAATTTTTGGCTAGCTCAAATATCTTTGGTGGGAGTAAAGTTATAAAGGTATTCACTTTCTTGTCGTCAGACACTTCAATCAATTCAAAATAAGCCTTTAACCTTTCACAAAAGTTCTCAAAATCTTCTTCTTCTGAATATTTTTCAAATGTAACTTGTATATAGTCTTGTTTGTATTTCCCAATGTCTTGCTTGCTGGTGTAGATGCACTAGACATCAGTTGAAGGACTTGCTTTGTCAGTTCTGTATTTTGCCTAATTAGTTCACTTATTTGATCTTCTACTTCCATTGTTAAGTAATATTATCACTGAATTAAATACCGACTGCACCAATTGTAATGTATTTTTGTAATTGAGGCTTTGTAAAATAAGTATTTATAATAATAATATAGTTCAACAGTTTAGACAAAACGATCCAGTTTTATTCACATTTTAAAACTAGACTAAATTAATGTAAACAAAAACAATACAAAAACATATGTTCGAATTACACAATTAATCATATGGTTAAATTAATAAAAAGGATAAGAATTATTTGTAAAGTGTTTGGTAATGTATATAACAAGACCAGTATTATACTTATGTGTGTTCCAACAATGAACTATTAGGATGTATTTAATAATGAAGCTTGTCATACTTGCCCAATCAATGCTATGTATAAACTTTTAGCGAATTTCCCATAGGGAATAAGCTATTACCGTAGGTCTCATGGTAAGACCTAAGCCCGGGACCATGTTACTTTTTCGTTTTGAGGTCCCCAGAGACCAAAAATAATAGTCATTAAAATTTATATATATATATATATATATATATATATATATATATGTGTGTGTATGTGTGTGTATGTATGTGCTTAATAACCTGGAAAAGTTTGTAAAGGTGGAAGCTGGACACCCTGTATATGTATGTATATATGTATATATATATATGTATATATATATATGTATATATATATATGTATGTGTCCCTAGACACGATAACTCTCGTAAAAATGGTCCGATCGACACCAAATTTGGTAGAGATGTGTAATCCTACGTTTATTCGGATGAGTTCGAAAACCAGACATATCGACCTACCAGAAGGGGTAGTTTTGGGGGGTTTTGTACCCCAAAAATGGGTTTTTTGCATTTTTATTATGTAAATTTGAAAAATTTTAAATTTTTATTTTGACCATTGGATTTAGCTCAAAAAACACACAATTTAGTACTTTGAAGCTTTGCTCTATCTCCATTGGTTACCGAGATATTACAAAGTCTAAAGACAGTACATTGTCTTTTGGGGCTCCAATGTTAATCTTATGGAGAATAAGGATGTGTTAATATTTCACTTGTTAACCAATATTTTTGGATTAAACTTGGTATTTAGCTTCATTTGGTTGAGATTCATCAATTTAAGGTAAAAAATCTTGGTTTTTGTACTTATCATGGCAGCAAACCTGCATACTCTTTTCCCATGTTAATCATATGGAGAATAGGCAAACTCTTTTATTTATGGACAGATATTGATGAAATTTACTATATGGCTTTATATGGTCGAAATAAATTTTTTCTATGCTAAAAACCTACTTTTAGTGTCCCCCATGGCAGCATACCTGCATACTCTTTCCCTATATTTATCTTAAGGAGAATAGACATTTATTTCCCTATTTATGAGCACGTGATGAAATTTTGTTTACAAGTTTAGCTGGTCAAAATTAATATTATACTAATTTGGAAATTTGCTGAGTACGCAGGTCTGCTGCGACGGGGGGTATTTTAAACCATAATGATTTGCTCCCTCTCAGACGTTGAAGCGCTGAAATGACGATCTAGAACGGACAAGCAGCCACGGGCGATGAATCAGCGATAACAGACAATAATACTGGTCTTCTGTCAATGAAGGCCCTAACGTATAAATGGGACCGTAAGAGACAGAATCTTTCTAGTGACCTAAATTCCGTGTTACATTGACGATCGGGCCGCGAAACATCCAACTAAAAGATAACGATCCAAGAACAATAGAACCCTAACACAAAGTCTTAAAAGATACCCGAAACCGAATCGTCCGGAAATCGTCCATTGAACTGATATATTTTATGATATAAGTTAATATGGGACAAGTTGACTCTTGTCTATTTTTTATGTAGGAAACGCCTGGGGCTAAACATTTCATTTCCGGAATACCGTGGCCGGATTATCCGGCAGCCGAACCATCCGAGGCCGGACTAGAGGGCTTCTACTGTATCACGGCCATCTCTTGTACTAGAGATGGCCGTGACTGTATGCCAAATTTTGGTAATGGGGAAACTTAGTTATCCAACTCCACCGTTATTATCGATATGTGGAAATGTCGATATTGCTATTCTATCAATGATACAATTACACGATACGATTACGATTTTATCACCTGATTTAGTTTTGTTCGAATGTAATTAAACATATCTTTTGACAATAAAACAAATATATTGCAAAAAAGTAACTGAAAATAACCAAAAAAACTACAAATTTTAGCTAAATACCGGTAATGTAACCTGTAACATTACCGTATCAAAGAACTACACAAAATAAACTACCCAAGTTTATTATGTAGTTGTATCTTAATTGTGAGAAGAAGCAAACTTCTTTAGACCTAAAATGGTGTCACACAAATACAGCCAAATACCAATTAGAAAGATATTTTTAACTATTGTAGTGTGGGAATATGCGTTTTAAATGTTTCCGAACACCATTGATTTTGTTGTTAAACATCGCTGTCGATAAAAGGGGCGGAGGTTTACGGCTGGATTGTTAGGTTTGGTTATTATTATGAGTAGGGTATAGTATAAATAAATTACCATACCATATGATTGTATTACGACTATCTTAACTCAAAGGTTTACTATTGAACAATTGCAATATCGAAATCTCCATATTGATAATAACGGTGGAGTCATATAACGAAGTTTCGCCTTGGTAAACAAAAGTAAGGGTACAAATTTTTTTATTGTTAGATAGTCCGTTTTATCTCCTTCCATATAGGCCTAAAATCCTACATTTAAAGTGCTAGGTCATCAAATATAATTTTTACTACCTAGGCCTAATTTATATTTGAAAGAAGGTCTAGGCTATGCAAAACCTTAAAAAAATGGTAATTATTGAGTTTAGCTACGGCCATCGGAAAATGGAAATTTTTTTTTCAAAATGTCGGAAATTTCATGCTAATTCCGAAAATGATAGTTTTTTCCCGCGGAAAAGCTCGGAAAACCCCGGAAAATCGGAAAAACCGGAAATTAAGTTTTTAATTCCAAAATAGGCCTACGTCGAGTGGGTATTTAAAATAACCGGAATACCGAGCTGATCACGAATATATAAAAAATATTTCTATCCGATTTTAAATAAGCCGGAAAATGCGGAAAAAGTGTCGGGAAAGCTATAAGATGAACTTTTTTAAAGTATGTCATGTGGGTACTCAAATTACAAATTTGAGTAATAAAATAAATCATTTGTTATTAGGTAGTACTATACATCTACATTACATAGCCTATTAATATAATATACCATAAGCTATCTAGGAAACCTAATCTAACGTAACTTAACCTAACCTAACCTAACTTAACCTAACCTAACTTAACCTTCGTGTGGGTACTGACTTAAAGTGTTTTATTCCATAAACAAGTATGTATTCTCATTTCACATAAAATTTTGCATAGTTGTACCCACATACATGATGGTTAGGTTAAGTTAGGTTAGGTTAGGTTAAGTTAGGTTGGTTTACGTTAGATTATAAAGGTTAGGTTTCCTAGTTAGTTCATGGTATGTTATAATAATATGTAATGTGTATAGTACTACCTAATATCAAATAATTTATTTTAAATAACAACCATTTATAACATTGTTAGAGCTTCATTTATATAAATTTCAGTGTGTTTTTATTTGTTTTCTAATTTTTTATCTTTATTGAGTATTAATTTGTTGTATTCAATTGATATAAACATATTCATATTCTACATGAAATTCCGCGTAATTTGAGTACCCACATGATATACTTTAAAAATAGTTCGTTTTATAGCTTTTCCGACACTATTTCCGCATTTTCCGGCTTATTTAAAATCGGATCGTAATAATTTTTACATATTCGTGATCAGCTTAACATCCCGGTTAATTTGAATACCCACACCGATAAATTCAAGGTAAAAAGTCATTTCCGGTTTTTCCGATTTTCCGGGGTTTTCCGAGCTTTTCCGCGGGAAAAAACTAACATTTTCGGAATCAGCGTGAAATTTCCGACATTTTGAAAAAAAAAAATTTTCCATTTTCCGATGGCCGTAGCTAAACTCAATAATTACCAAAAAAATGTGCATCGCTTCAGGGGTGTTATATCCCTATCAGCAAGAAAATATATATGAAATATTTTATAAATATAGTCTAATGTGTAAGAAATTTTATACAATGCAATATTTTTAAAATATATAATAATAATAATAATAATAAATTTTATTCCGCTGACAAATTTACATTGTATGGGAATTTACAAATAGTCTTTCTATCTGATTCACAATTTAAAACTCACAATTCCGGATTTTTCAACAAGATAATTCATTTAATGCTCTAAACTTTTTCAAGTCTTTTAATTAATTTCAATTGCTTTTTTCTTCTTCCTTTCTTCTTCTTTTTTCTTCTTTCTTCCTTCTTCCTTCTTCTTTCTTCCTTCTTCTTTCTTCATCTCTACATTTATTCACATTGGTTTGGCTATCCCTTAATTTTGATTGGTTTTTAATTATACTCTTCCTTCCTTGAACTTTCCTTTTCTCTGTTGTCTCCTTTTCAGTTTGGGCGTCTCACCGAGAACAAAACAGACAAGGACGAAAGAGTGTGTAATATTTATGATTTTATTATTAAAGACAATTATGTACATATTTGTTATTTATGAATAAGTTTATTATTATGTTATTAGGTTGTAAATTATCTATAGATATTTGGGTTTTTTTCAATAATATTTTAATTAAATTTTATTTTATCTATCAATTGATGGGAAACAATCAGCAACACTACAGCCCGGATGCTTGGGATGCGTCATATTTCCCAATAAAATGATAGGAAAATGAATTATTTATGAATTTTAAATTCATATGTATGATTTTGTGGCATAATATTTATCTATTACTTTATTTTCATTGCATGTTTAACATTGCAGAGTTTCTTTTTTTTACTTAGGCCTATTGGAAAGAGACCTTCAGCATCATACAGCCCGGTTGCTTGAATGCTTTAGATCCCACAGAATATTAATATATCATAATTTAATCGTTCAATAATAGTAATTTAAACATTTTAAACACTCTGACGTTCAGATGACACTGTGCCAAAATATTGTGGAGTTAATATAATCTGTTATAAGGTAAATCAATTTAAGCCGATAAGTTTAATGCTTTTATTTATTTTGTGATAAATTAGGGTTGGTTGTAATAGTGTTCATTAAATTCACTTATTGAGTAAAAAGATGCATCAATCAAGAACTTTTTTAGCTCGTTTTTAAATTTAGTTTTGTCTGTAATATTTTTCATTTCGTAAGGTAACTTGTTGAAATAAGAAGCGCCTATATTTTGAGCTAGATTACAGTTTAGTAATAACCTTTGAGATTCCTGTCTTAAATTATTTTTCCCCCTAATATTATGCAAACGCATAGATTCGGTAATGTAATCATTGTTGTTGAATCTAGCAAACATTATGACTTCATATATGTACAATGAATATAATGGCAATATACCTAATGATTTAAAAGCTTGTCTGCAAGATGTTCTTCTCTTCAACCCTTGAATTATAGTCTTATTGCTCTTTTTTGTAAAACAAAATATCCTTTTCATTAAACTCTGAGTTGCTGATCCCCATATTATAATACCATATCTAATTTTTGATTCTATTACTGCATGATAATACAATTTTAGTAAGGTTTATATCTGAATTGACAATAATAACTCAAGCAAAATATGCAGGAAGTTATAGTGTTGCATAGTGAGTCTATGTGAGGGGACCATGTTAGATTTTCATCTATTATAATTCCTAAATATTTTACTGTTTTAACCTTAGCTCAAATTCATCCATTATTATATTACCATAAAAATTTTCATCTCTATTTCTCAATAAATTAAAACCAATATAATTGGTTTTTTACGATTAACATATAAATTTAAGTTCCCCAAGAACTGATAAATTTGTGTAAGAATAATATAACTATTTATTTCTAAACTTTCAACCGAAGGATTGTTTATTGTTACAGCAATATCATCTGCATAGCAAATTATGTTTTGATAGTTAACTTCTTTGATTAGACTATTAACGTAAATATTATAAAGTATAGGACCTAAAATAGAACCTTGAGGTACTCCATAGTTAATTGATTTATTTTTAGATCTACAGCCAGAAATTTCAACAATTTGCTGTCTATTTGAGAGATAGGACTTTAACCATTTGTTGGCAATTCCTCTGACACCTAATTCAACTAATTTATCACTCAAAATGTTAGAGTCTACACAATCAAAAGCTTTACTCAAATCCATAAAAATGCTTATAGTTTTGTTTCTCTTTTCTAAATTGCTTACTACTTCAGTAATTACTTTATTTATTGCGTTGTTTGTACTTTTACCTTTCCTAAATCCAAATTGATTGTCAGATAAAAGTTTGTTTGTTTCAAGAAATAATTCTAATCTACTAAAATAAACAATTTCAAAAATTTTACTTAAGGGAGATATAATTGATACTGGCCTGTAGTTATTAATGTCACTTGCTGCACCTTTTTTAAAAATTGGTTTAACTCTGGAGATTTTTAGTTGGGAAGGGAAAACGCCTTCTTCTAATGAGGTGTTAATGATATCAGATAAAATGTCACATAAATAAATATTTATTATTTTAATTATTTTATTAGATATTCCATATATGTCCTGGGCACTTTTATTACTCAACGATTTTATAATATCATAAATTTCCAAAAAATCTGTTGGATAAAGCATAAGGCTTGATTTTGGAGAGTTTGTCATACCTGAAGTTAAAGGAGGGACGATTGAATTATTTTTTAATCTTTCCGCAACAGTAGCATAGTGCTCATTAAAAACATTGCTAATTGTTTTAGGGTCTTCTACAAATTGATCATCTATCTTCAGTTTAATGGTGTTTTCGTGATTCTTTTGTTTATTTCTTTCTCCATTTATGATATTCCAAGTATCAAGATTTATATTTTTTGAATCTTTAATTTTATCAAACACGAATTTTGATTTTGCCAGTTTAATAATTTTTCTATAAATTTTTTTATAATTCTTATAGTAGTTTTGAAAATTGTCATCCATAATAAATTTTTGTTTATCTAAGATTTTTAGTTTTTTGCTTGAAGTAATTATTCCTAATGTCAACCATGGTTTCTTATAGTTCCTAGGTTTATTTCTTATTGTTCTGTAAGGACAGCTTACATCTAAGTGTCGTATGAAGACTTCTAGAAACAAGTTAAATTTATTTTCTGTAGTTTTTGCATCAAATATACTATCCCAAGTTTCATTTTCTAAAGAATTGCACAGTTTGTTAATGTTTTTAGATGAATAATTTCTAAGAAATATTTTTTGACTCGCATATTTTGTTGGTTCATCAGTTATATTTAAATCAATTACCTGAGCAAAGTGATTAGATAAACCAGTACCTATTACCTCAATTGTTACTAAATCTTTATTCAAATTAGTGAAGACTAAATCAATTATATTTTGTGAGGTTTTAGTTACTCTAGTTGGTTTATCTACTAATTGTTCTAGAAAATAACAAGAAGTTAACATAATGTGTTAACATAATAACATAATGCATATGTTATTTTTATCTTTAAAGTTTTTAAAATATTGTTAAATGAATTTTGTAACCCATCAATATTTAAAAAATTTTGTAAAAAAAATATTCATTAATGCATATTTAACAAACATTTTAAAAATATGCATTAAAAAATATGGACAATCATATCCTTTAAAAGTTTTGGAAATATTGTTACCCATACTGCTTTGCGAGCAGTGTGACGCATGCGCACTTACATCCTCGCGTCTTTGCTCTCGTCCTGCCTGCAACCGTGGAGCGTGCCTGTGAAGTGAAGCTATTTTGTTCGACTTCAACTTGTTCTTTTTGGGTGTTCAGGGGCCCAATTTTTCAATCGAGTGAGTAGTGAGTTGGTGAGTTGGCTTATTAGCAAACAATTTTCATCCACCCTAATAGGTAATTAAGAATGAATGCAATATTTAAGGTCTTTTAAAACTTGCGCATCCAGTAATTAATATTTTTCATCAGTATTTCAAGGGAATGTTTTATTCTAATTTATCACTCAAAATGTTAGAGTCTACACAATCAAAAGCTTTACTCAAATCCATAAAAATGCTTATAGTTTTGTTTCTCTTTCTAAATTGCTTACTACTTCAGTAATTACTTTATTTATTGCGTTGTTTGTCCTTTTACCTTTCCTAAATCCAAATTGATTGTCAGATAAAAGTTTGTTTGTTTCAAGAAATAATTCTAATCTACTAAAATAAACAATTTCAAAAATTTTACTTAAGGGAGATATAATTGATACTGGCCTGTAGTTATTAATGTCACTTGCTGCACCTTTTTTAAAAAATTGGTTTAACTCTGGAGATTTTTAGTTGGGAAGGGAAAACGCCTTCTTCTAATGAGGTGTTAATGATATCAGATAAAATGTCACATAAATAAATATTTATTATTTTAATTATTTTATTAGATATTCCATATATGTCCTGGGCACTTTTATTACTCAACGATTTTATAATATCATAAATTTCCAAAAAATCTGTTGGATAAAGCATAAGGCTTGATTTTGGAGAGTTTGTCATACCTGAAGTTAAAGGAGGGACGATTGAATTATTTTTTAATCTTTCCGCAACAGTAGCATAGTGCTCATTAAAAACATTGCTAATTGTTTTAGGGTCTTCTACAAATTGATCATCTATCTTCAGTTTAATGGTGTTTTCGTGATTCTTTTGTTTATTTCTTTCTCCATTTATGATATTCCAAGTATCAAGATTTATATTTTTTGAATCTTTAATTTTATCAAACACGAATTTTGATTTTGCCAGTTTAATAATTTTTCTATAAATTTTTTTATAATTCTTATAGTAGTTTTGAAAATTGTCATCCATAATAAATTTTTGTTTATCTAAGATTTTTAGTTTTTTGCTTGAAGTAATTATTCCTAATGTCAACCATGGTTTCTTATAGTTCCTAGGTTTATTTCTTATTGTTCTGTAAGGACAGCTTACATCTAAGTGTCGTATGAAGACTTCTAGAAACAAGTTAAATTTATTTTCTGTAGTTTTTGCATCAAATATACTATCCCAAGTTTCATTTTCTAAAGAATTGCACAGTTTGTTAATGTTTTTAGATGAATAATTTCTAAGAAATATTTTTTGACTCGCATATTTTGTTGGTTCATCAGTTATATTTAAATCAATTACCTGAGCAAAGTGATCAGATAAACCAGTACCTATTACCTCAATTGTTACTAAATCTTTATTCAAATTAGTGAAGACTAAATCAATTATATTTTGTGAGGTTTTAGTTACTCTAGTTGGTTTATCTACTAATTGTTCTAGAAAATAACAAGAAGTTAACATAATGTGTTAACATAATAACATAATGCATATGTTATTTTTATCTTTAAAGTTTTTAAAATATTGTTAAATGAATTTTGTAACCATCAATATTTAAAAAATTTTGTAAAAAAAATATTCATTAATGCATATTTAACAAACATCTTAAAAATATGCATTAAAAAATATGGACAATCATATCCTTTAAAAGTTTTGGAAATATTGTTACCCATACTGCTTTGCGAGCAGTGTGACGCATGCGCACTTACATCCTCGCGTCTTTGCTCTCGTCCTGCCTGCAACCGTGGAGCGTGCCTGTGAAGTGAAGCTATTTTGTTCGACTTCAACTTGTTCTTTTTGGGTGTTCAGGGGCCCAATTTTTCAATCGAGTGAGTAGTGAGTTGGTGAGTTGGCTTATTAGCAAACAATTTTCATCCACCCTAATAGGTAATTAAGAATGAATGCAATATTTAAGGTCTTTTAAAAACTTGCGCATCCAGTAATTAATATTTTTCATCAGTATTTCAAGGGAATGTTTTATTCAACACTGTGGCATATATGTATAAAAATGTAATTTGAGCAGAAAATCTCACCAACTCACCCGTTTTCACTCACCTAACAAATCGGTGGTGAGTGGTTTGGGTGAGATAATCTCACGTGAGGTTGAAAATTCTTCTTCTTCATCTTGATTTCAACATTCAACAGGAAATAGTTCAATTTGTCAATAACAACTTTCATACTTTAAAAATCGTCTAGGTTATGTTTACGTTAGTTAAATAGCCTAAAATGTATATTGATACTTACAAGTGTGTAATTGAACATTAAAATAAAAGAAGGTTGTAATTATGTTCTAAATATAACAATGCAAGTCATTTAAAATCTTTAAATTAATAGAACTTGCAATATTAAATGCTGTTATTAATTTGACGTTGAAACCGGATGCTAATACAAACTTCAATTTTACCATCTCGAGACAGTCAGTAAGGAGCAAACTGGTGAGATGTAACTCACCATTGACTAAGGATCCTATATTGGTACTATCAATAGTCAATGAACTCACGACTCACTTCATTCAAAAATTGGGCCCCAGGTGAGTGTGTGTAATTAGACTATTATACTTATTATTTAGTTGTAGTTAGTCATAATAATTTATTGTAAACGTATTAACAGTATTGACTTGTTGTGTGCTAGCTGCTAGCCTTATCAAACTGGCTAAACAAACAAAATATTACACTTGAATTAATTCACTCCACTCATCCTGCACTCGTAGGTTATGCAGGTTGGAATAATTGAATTAAAACTCTTTAAATAATTGGTTGTTGTTAAATGGAAGGGTACTACTTTACTTTCTGATCTTCTATTATTTTTTCCTATAGCAGACAATTGAATTGTATTTTCAACATCTGATCTTCTCCATCAATTGGATCAATGTTTACAACCGGTTCTTCAAAGTTTGAAAATATTAATTTTGTAAATTTGAAAGGTGGTGGGCCTACCAATGGTAGTTTTAGCATGTATGGGTTATAAAATTAGGCTCAAATGAGATATGACAGCATTCTAGCCATGATTTACAACATAGCCTAGGACTAACCTGCGGTTTAAGGAACTGCTTGTTAAACCTAGTTTTACTGTACCTAAGGTGAAGTTATTGCTATTAACTTGCCAAATCTAAGGTAGGCAATGATTTCGATTATTGATAAGGCATATAAGAGAGTGTTCAGCAGCTGATAATGTGACTCAGATTTTTATCTCTTTAAACCTTGTTATGGGGTAGGCCTAAATACTCTATTGCAGTTTAAAAATGATTTAGTTAGGCCAAATGCCAAAATTCAGAGCGTACTGTAGACCCCATCTTAACTGATCCTTAAGGGATTATCCATACTTTTAATAGTATAATCGTGTTGGATAATGGTATCAATGACATTATGCTAGGCCTAACTTAAGGAGAAATTTCGGTATTCGTCCTAACCGAAAACATTGACTTTTTATATCGATAACCTAACCAAAAATACCTTACCTATTTGAATATTCAATCCATATAGGTATAAAAAAAAAACTAGCTTAATCGATACATTAAGTCAGAGACGAATTTCGAAAGTTTGCAGGCATTATGTTAAAGATCGTCTTAAGCTAACATTCAATATACAATGGGCCTAGGCCTACCGCTAATTATTCCAAATGCATGACCCCTCCTTTTTTTTTTTTTTTTTGAGGGAGAGGCGGAAAAATGCATTACACACACAGGTGGCCAGCCTGTAGTGTGGGGCTCCCCTAAAAAACAGGTTTACCCACTAAACGCCCGTGGGGCTCGCTCCTTATCCAGCCGCTCGATCAAGGGATCTGGGCCACTTCGCGGTCCAGATCGGTTTTCTTTTCCAGGAGGATGCCCCGGACGAACTGTGACAAACAATCCCAGTTGCCCTCATCCTCCAAAATCTTTTGGCAGACCAAGTCCACCGAAAATGCTCCAAAGATTTGTGTGGCCTCCAGGCGGGGCCCTTCCCAACGGGGGACAGTGGAAGAATGTGTGTTCCGCATCGTCGGGAACACACGGGCAATAAATGCAGTCTGGTGAACCGGTCTTTCCCATCCGGTTCAGGTACGACCGAAAATGGCCGTGACCTGTCAAAAATTGGGTCAGGTAGTAGTCCACCTCCCCATGCCGCCGCTCCACCCATGGTTGGACCTGCTTGATAAGTCGCGCAGTCCATCGTCCTCGGGTGTCGTGCTCCCAGCTGTGTTGCCACTGCTGGAAGGTTCGGGAGCGCTCTTCTGTTCTTGCCGTGTCCTTGCCGATCTCGCCTTGTCTCTGATAAATCGCTTTCCTCTCGGGCCATTCTTCAAAAAAGGACCATTTTCATTAAATTTTTTTAAAATTTTTATTTAATTTTGTTTTTTATAAAAATTCACCTATATATAGAATGGGCACTTCTAAACTAAACACAAAAAACAGTTAAGCTTGGAAAAAAGTTTTTTAGGTTTTTTTTTTGTGAAAAACAAATTTGCCTGTCCACGGAAGTGATATGATGTCCACGGAAGTGACTTTGTGTCTACTTAAATGGCTAAAGATTATAAATACCCCCCCGTCGCAGCAGACCTGCGTACTCAGCGAATTTCCAAATTATTAATATTAATTTTGACCAGCTAAACTTGTAAACACAATTTCATCAAGTGCTCATAAATAGGGAAATAAGTTAAATGTCTGTTCTCCTTAAGATAAATATAGGGAAAGAGTATGCAGGTATGCTGCCATGGGGGACACTAAAAGTAGGTTTTTAGCATAGAAAAAATTTATTTCGACCATATAAAGCCGTATAGTAAGTTTCATAAATATCTGTCCATAAATAAAAGAGTTTGCCTATTCTCCATATGATTAACATGGGAAAAGAGTATGCAGGTTTGCTGCCATGATAAGTACAAAAACCAAGATTTTTTACCTTAAATGGATGAATCTCAACCAAATGAAGCTAAATACCAAGTTTCATCCAAAAATATTGGTTAATAAGTGAATCCTTATTCTTCCATAAGATTAACATTGGAGCCCCAAACGACAATGTACTGTCTTTAGACTTTGTAATATCTCGGTAACCAATGGAGATAGAGCAAAGCTTCAAAGTACTAAATTGTGTGTTTTTTTGAGCTAAATCCAATGGTCAAAATAAAATTTAAAAATTTTAAAATTTACATATGAAAAATGCGAAAACACCATTTTTGGGGTACAAAACCGCCCAAAACTACCCCTTCCGGTGGGTCGATATGTCTGGTTTTCGAACTCATCCGAATAAACGTAGGATTACACATCTCTACCAAATTTGGTGTCGATCGGACCATTTTTACGAGAGTTATCGTGTCTAGGGACACATACATATATACATACATATACAGGGTGTCCAGCTTCCACCTTTACAAACTTTTCCAGGTTATTAAGCATGCCAAAACAAACAGAAAAGTCATATAAACATATGTCCGGAAATGCTTCGTTAAGCCGCTAGCCGCCATTTTGTTTTTTACACTTAAGAATTTTTATTTCCGTAACGGGTTGTTGTATGGAGTTCATATTTGCATATACTTTAATCACACCAATGCTCATTTTTAGAAAAAATGTTATTTTTTTCCGATCAATATTTTCAAAATGGCGGCCATTTTAAATTTTTAATCTCAAATATCTTAAAAACCGTAATTTTATAAAAATTTCACTAGACACAAAAAAGTTGACAAATTAAATTATCTAAACAGTGATATCAAGTTTGTAAGGATCCGACAACAAATAACGGAGTTATTGAGATTTTTCTCTTAAAATAACCTAAATTGGCATTAATCATAGTGCAAAATCAGTGTTTTTCTACAGGAAAACCATCATAACTCCGTTATTGGTCGTCGGACCCCTTACAAACTTGGGTATCACTGTTTAGATAATTTAATTTGTCAACTTTTTTGTGTCTAGTAAAATTTTTATAAAATTTACGGTTTTTTTAGATATTTGAGTTTAAAAATTTAAAATGGCCGCCATTTTGAAAATATACATCGGAAAAAAAATAATATTTTTTCTGAAAATGCGCATTGGTGTGATAAAGGTACATGTCAAATATGAACTCCATACAACAACCCGTTACGGAAATAAAAATTCTTAAGTGTAAAAAACAAAATGTCGGCTAGCGGCTTAACGAAGCATTTCCGGACATATGTTTATATGATTTTTCTGTTTGTTTTGGCATGCTTAATAACCTGGAAAAGTTTAAAAAGGTGGAAGCTGGACACCCTGTATATATATATATATATATATAAATTTTAATGACTATTATTTTTGGTCTCTGGGCACCTCAAAACGAAAAAGTAACATGGTCCCGGGCTTAGGTCTTACCATGAGACCTACGGTAATAGCTTATTCCCTATGGGAAATTCGCTAATAGGTTACAAAATCGGATAAAAATTAGGAATATGAAAAAAAAATTGAGTGTTATGAATTAAACTGAAATATATTATTTATTTTTTAAATATTCATAGGGACACATTGAACTTAACTTATAATCTATTCGGGTTTTCTTACAACAACTTAATAATGTCACCAGGGATACAACATTTTTATTGTTGCCTGTTGTTAATAGATTGTGGGCTAAGTTTTGTAACCACATCTTTTATTTTATTTCTCCTTCTTCTCTTTTTCTTTTGTATCTTTCTCTATCTTTGGCCTTAACTTCTTCATGTTATAATGATCGGATCGCCTCTTTTCTCTAGCCTTTCTCATGCTTAGATTTTTCATCTCTCTCCTTCTCTCAAGATTTTCTTTTTTGGATCTCGCCATTTCAAATCTAGAATAGTAGTTTTCATCACTAGGATGGAAAGTGGCTTTTTTCTGTGCGCAATCGCGTTTTACGAGCGAGGCGAAGCCGAGCTCGGAAACAGCGATTAGGGCCTAAGCACAGAAAAAACATTTTCCGTCCGAGAGATGAACAACATTTTTTTCATCATACTGCCAAAATATAAAATAGATAACTCATTTTGAAGTAAATTAATTGAAATTTCATTATCTGTTTACGTTTATTAGTTGACTTCCATTTTAATTGCAATATTCCTTATAAATAGCTTATATACAGTATATGTTGAATTAAAGAAATGTCAAATTCTTGCATTAAAATTTTAGTCTGCAAGTAATTTTTTGTTTAGCCTACATTTGCATTATTCATTTTGGATAAGTATTACTTTTCCTTAAAAAATAAACAACTCTTGAGGTTATCGCACGAAAAAAATTAACAGATGTTTTTTCGGTGCACTTTTATAAAACGCTACAGAAAACGCCTAACTTTCAGAAATGCATAACTTTGTGAACTAAATACAGGCAGAAAATGGATGTTCTACGTGCAGTATGATGAAAAATTATCTTTAGTAAAAAAACAAAGGCAGTCAGAATACGTAAAATAGTTTGGCATTGGTCTTATATAATTGAAATTTTTCATGACATCTTTCTGATTAAAAAAGTAAAGTGGCATGTTAGTTAATTCTTTTTTTTTCTTTTTTTTTCTAAAAAAGTAGGGCTTTCGACAAAAGTATTTTTGAGGTACCGATAGTCCTAATTGTATATTATATTTTAATTAAAATAAATGTAAAATCTTTTTAATTCGTAAATAAAAAAAATTTCTTTAGAAATATTTGATAAAGGTACTACTAGAAGGCTGTCTATAGGCTTAATTTTCAGAAGCAATAAAAAATTAACAGAGTGACATAGAGAATGTAGGCCTACAGACTCAGAGCAAAAAAGAAAAAAAATGGTAATCTTTATATAATTAAATAACTAATAAAGCCTCTTAGTTATTACTAACTGCCGGAATGTTAGTAGAAAAATACATAAAAATAACAGATTTTATGTAAATATAATCAGCTAACAGTTAACAATCACTTCCGTGGACAAGAATCACTTCTGTGGACAGTTGCTGTCCACAGAAGTGGTGTCCACAGAAGTGATGGATTAGCATGGCCAGCCTATTATTGAGTAAAGTTTTGTGGTTATGAACAGTGTATGTGCATAATGTAACAGTCAGACAGACAGACAGGTATTTTCAAGGTTCTGAGAGTTGCATCGGCTGGCCACCGAGACAACTATATCTTGCTCTATTGTTTGGATGCGCGCGCTCCAAATATTGTCGTCAGCTGAGCCTTGCTTTTGTCCTCGTTTCCTGTCTGAGATAGTTTGCCGGTCTGCCGTCCCCCTCCCTCATTCCCCTCGCCGGTCAGAGAAGATTGAGCATCCATGATAGCTACTTCACGACATAACCCATCCCTTCGCTACAAGCGGATTTTGGAGGCATGGTAAGCAGTAATGATGTACAGTATTCTATTGATTTCAATTGAAATTTTTTTCTTTTTCAAATTCTTTCTCATTTTAACATACAGTGTAATTTCATCCTCCAAATACTTTTATTGCTTTAAATACAGTTTCCATCACGTTAGAAACTTTGAAGTGTTCAGACATAACTTATTCCAGTCAGGCCCACAGTAATTGATAGCCTATTTGAAAATAGTTTAACTACTGATTGTCAATTGAAAAATTTCAAAAGTAAGGTTACCGATGCAAATTTATTTATTGTGTGCAATTTCACTGGAAATGTAGTTAAATTAATAGTCTGAGACCACATGGTTTCTTTGCCAAATCTTTGTCAAAACCTGTAGAGTTCAATGGTTCCAGAAGGAATAAATTTTTATTCAACCACCTTTCCAAATGCAAATTGGGCTTAAAACAGAGTGACAAAAGAAGAAGCATGAAATATTTTATTCAATTCAGATATAATTTGTAATAGTAGTAAAGGAAACTTAATATTTAGTGGTTTTCCTGTTGTATAATTATTGTCAATTTCATGTTCAGTTCTGTAACTTTATGTAGGATTCATGTAGCACCGGTAATATGTAAGTATAATAGTTTATAAATATTGTTGCTGTAAAATTTTTGGAAAACAAAGGCTGATAAATTTATTTAAAAAATTAAATGTGAGTTTGGAAGTTGAAGAAATTTTGTACGGTAAACGGTAACGTTCTGATTTTCAAATAATTATTGAATTTCATTTAATAATTAAATTTTCCTCTTGGCATTTGTTTAAATTAGATTAATCAGAATTACCATGAATGTAATCTTAGTTAAGTACAGTTTAAGTGTTCTGAGTAAAAATATTGGTAAAATGTCTTGCTTTAGGAACTTGAGAATTAGGGCCTATTTTACTCAATTACCGTACAACTGTTAACTCTCTCTCTGTTGGGAAAGAAAAAATGAATAGTATTTAATTAAGGTGATATTAGTTAATTTTTGGTCAGTCACTTATGAATTTATATACTGTCATGTAGCTGCTGTTTCTGACTTTTCTTGTGATTGCCGAAATGTTAAACAATTAAATTGCATGTTGAGATTTAAGTTTGCTCAAGGCCATGTAATCTTTTAGTTATATTTCATCCGGCCTACTAATTTATATTTGTAGCCGAGAACAAAATCTATTTATATTTGGATTATACAGGGTTTTTCCTGAGGCGTGGAGATTGTGGATCGAGACTAGACACTGGCTACTGCGCAGACATCACCTATTCGAGTCTCGCGCCTAAAGGACCTGAAGTGGCAGCGGTCTACCAGCTCGTCTCTCTACCAGTACCTGACCAACCACTACCCCAGAACCCTGGGAAACTCGGAACTCGCCCTACCGATCAACGTCACCATAATGTCAGCTGAGTCTTAGGCTATAGTACTGAACCAATTGGATTCACCTTCAGTTAAGATTTAACTGGATCTTCAATTTTGACTTTGTTTATTTCGGACCTTTCAATTAGAAATTATTTTATCAGTGCATACTAGGCCTAACCAAAAATTTTGGGACTCGAACTTTAAAAACATTAAGAATTGAATTCAATTCAACTAACGGTTTTGTACCTGCATACCGTAACATAGTGAACTTGCATGTTGAACTTCATGAACTTTGTCGGATGTGAATCGGTTGACGCTTCGTGAGGACATCGACTGATCGTCAGAACTTTGGGGTAGTTTTAAGAATTTAGGTTAAGGTTATGTGACAGGTGTTTATTTATTTATTGCTTATTTATTTATTGTATGTGTAATATGTGTTAGTTGTAAGTGGCCACTCGTTAAATTATTTTCTTTGGTAATCATTCTACTTGTTGTTTGGTACGTACCTGGAAAAAAAAATATAACTTAAGAGTAACGATATCGATAGCCAAATGGGCATGTCACTCTGAGATATTAAACTAGTCTAGAAATCCTACTTTGGTTTTTGTGATCTGAATTACTTGCATTTAATATACATTTTTCTCGGAGGACGAAATTAGTTTTCTTTGTCTTCATCCTTTTAAACTTTTTTTAAATATTGTCCATCTTACTGCTTGCCAATTGCTTCCTTGTTGGCGATTGGACCGGAGATGCAGAAGAAGAACAACAAAGTGGCGCCCTCTCAACTTTAATTTTAGGCCTGCAAATTAGAAATTTAAGATGTGTTTATTTGAACCACACCCTCTCTACCAAATCATAAGGAGCTGTAAGAATTAGGCTACATATATTTATGGCGCCCTGAACGTGGGGCCTTTTCTTGAAACATCGCTCATTTTCTTCGTAGCTTTTAGCATTTCATGGATGAAGACCTTGAAATTTTTCAGAAACTCAGGAAGGAGTTTAATTGGGTACTGTACCTTAAGATAAACTTAGATCAAGTGAATTATTAAGTTGAAAAATCTTTTCAATTTAACTATGAAAATATTTGGATTTGGCTGGAAGACAGTTTGATTTTGCACTCGGTTGGGTTGTTATCAACATTTAGAGTTGGATACCTGTGTTTGGTAATATTTTGGTTGGTCTTTGGATCATATGACCTGTTGTTATGTGCATGTCTCTATGTGAAGCTATGTGGATTTATTATTGCTGGTGCATTTATGAGTAGAACTAAGATTGTCGGATGCACTCGTTGAATTTTCTTGTCTAATTTAAGGATTCGGCCGCCTAGCCATATATATAAGGGTTGATTATTTATTGCCTTGAAGGATTAAGTTATTTAGGAAAAAAAAAAAATTTTGAAAATGACTAAACGGTTGCGTAAGGATGAACTTCAACATGAACTCTTAGTTCGAGGTTTAAAAACTGATGGTGATTGCGAAGAACTTAGGAAACGTTTGCAACAAGCGCTCACTAATAATACTCCTGTTGATGCTGATGCTCTCGGAAAACTTAAGCCTACCCCGGAATTAGACACTATTGAGGAAAAATGCTCTGACCTAAGGGCGTTAGTTGATTCTTTTGATGCGGGGACGAAAAATAATGAATTTTTGCGCCTTGAAACGAGACTTCAACATTTAACAAGCCGGCTTGAATGGATTAAAGGTAATTTAGGAGATGAACCAGATTTAGTAGATAGGCATAGTAAATTGTCAGGTAGTGTGAAATCGACCATCGACCAATTACAGGGCAAAGCAGTGCGAACACCTGAGATTAATAAAGTGGAGCAACCACCTTTCTTTGTGCAGCCACCGTCGGAGACTAAATTAACTTTGACTATTCCAGAAGTCAACCAGAAGATTATGCCAAAAATTTGTACTGAAGAAAATCGTAACTCAGAATTAAATTCAAATGCAACAAGCCCTTATCAGAAAACTGTCCCTGTTTACAAATGGAATATCAAATTTGATGGAAGTCCGAGCTTAAGCATAGGTTCTTTCCTAGAGCGAGTGGAAGAGTTAAGAATAGCATGAGGGATTTCTGAAAAAGAATTACTGGAATCTGCTGTTGATCTCTTTACCGGCTCAGCGCTTATATGGCACAGATCTAACAGGCATCGCATAACTTCATGGGAGCAGATGAAAATTGAACTTCGGGCTGTTTTCCAGAATCCCGACTATGACCATCTTCTTCTAAAGGAAATTTTAAATCGAACTCAAGGAGAACAGGAAAATATTGATTTATATCTTGCTGCTATGGACAGACTTTATAGTCGGCTTACCGAAAAAGTATCGGAAGAAAAACAATTGGCTCAAATTCTCAAAAACTTGAATAATTATCTCCAAGATAAATTGTGTATGTTTAATATTGGTAGTTTGGCAGAACTAAGGGATTTGGCGCGCCGAGCTGAACTTGGTCGGATCCGATCCACTACACAACATCCCCCACCTAGGCCAAATATAGTTATGGAACCGGACTTAGCCTATTCTGGACCGAGGCGTCAACCTGGACTACAGTATGTTTCAGCATTAACCTCGCATGATAATAAACGATCTTCAAATCAGACCTGTTGGAATTGTGCAGGAGTAGGTCATACCCATAGAGTCTGCAATAAACCTAAGAAAATATTCTGTTTTGGCTGCGGTGAACCAAGTGTCAGGAAGAATGAGTGTCAAAAATGCAATCCAAAAAACGTGCTCAGTCGGGGACCAAAATAAATTTTCGGACTGGTTCCCGAGTTTTTGTAAATAGGAACTATAATCAACCTTCAAATTTTATTCATGTTAGTGAACCTGTTTGCCATCTGGACTATGTTTTCAATGAAAGGAATAAGGACCCAAGATTGTACCTTTCCGTATCTATCTTTGGCACAAAAATCCAAGCATTATTTGATTCAGGAGCTTCTCATTCTGTATTAGGCCGGAAAGGATTAGAGATTGCTGAAAAGTATTCTCATCTGGTGCAGACTTTTAATGGTTGTGTTGAGACGGCCGACGCCAAGAAACATATAGTTGTAGGGGTTTTGAAATTACCAATTTCCTTAGAAGAACGCAGTAAGGAGATAGATGTTTTGGTAGTACCGACCCTAGATCAGGCATTGATTTTGGGCATGAATTTTTGGCAGGCTATGGAGTTTATCCCCGACATCAAAAATCGAACCTGGGAATTTTCAGGTACTCAACCCTATGTCAGTGAAATACATACCGGAGGACTTCGGGATGGTGAAAACCTCTCAGAAGACCAGAAAGTAAAACTTCAAGCACTCATCGAGACGTATTTCCATGGAATGGGAGATAAACTTGGGAAGACTCACCTAGTCGAACATGTTATTGATACAGGAGATGCTCAGCCCATCAAACAACGGTATTATCCACTGTCCCCAGCCCGTCAAAAATTAGTTAATGAAGAATTGGACAAAATGATTAGTTTAGGTGTAGTTGAGCCCTCAAGGAGTGGATGGTCATCCCCTATAATACTTCTTGATAAACCCGATGGTTCACATAGATTTGTAGTAGATTTCCGTAAAGTCAATGCTGTTACCAAGCGTGATGCGTATCCTTTGCCACGAGTCACCTGCATACTTGATAGATTAAGACAAGCCAGATATTTAAGCTCCCTTGACATTAAGAGTGCATATTGGCAAATACCCTTGCAAGAACAAAGTAAAGAGAAAAGTGCTTTTACAATTCCTGGGAGAGGTTTATACCATTTCAATACCATGCCTTTTGGATTACACAACGCTCCTGCCACTTGGCAGAGATTAATCGATCAGGTCCTAGGTGTAGACTTAGAACCATTTGTTTTTGTTTACCTGGATGATATGATTATAGTTACACCTGATTTTGATCAACATTTAGAGATTCTTAGTAAAGTGTTTAATCGGCTGAAAGAAGCTAACCTGACGTTGAACCGTGAGAAATGTAAGTTTTGCAGAGCAGAATTGCACTACCTCGGTTATGTAGTAGATGAGAATGGATTACAAGTAGATCCACAAAAAGTTAAAGCTATATTGGAAATTCCCACACCTAAGAACCCTAAACAAGTCCGACAATTCTGCGGTACTGCTTCATGGTATCGGCGATTTATTCCAAATTTTGCTTCAAGAATTCAACCGCTTACATCCCTACTCAAGAAAGATAAGAAGTTTGTCTGGACTGAAGATGCTGATAAGGCCTTCAATGATATCCGAAATAGCTTAGTAAATTCTCCTGTGTTAGCTTGCCCAGATTTTGATAAGCCTTTCACGATAGCTTGTGATGCATCAGGCGTTGGACTCGGAGCAGTACTCTCGCAGTCGACAGAGGATGGTGAAGTTGTGATTGCTTATGCTAGCAGAACTTTAACAAAAAATGAGATGAATTTTTCAGCTACCGAAAGAGAATGTCTTGCCGTAATTTTTGCGATTGAGAAATTTCGCCCGTATGTTGAAGGAACTCACTTTACCGTAATTACTGATCATTATAGCCTGTTGTGGCTACAAAATTTAAAGGATCCTCAAGGCCGACTTGCAAGATGGGCGCTACGTTTACAGGGTTATGACTACACACTTATCCATCGGAAGGGGAAAGAACATGTTGTCCCAGATTTGCTTTCTAGGAATGCACTTTGTGAAGAAATAAAATTATCAGTAGAAACCGACAACTCATCGATTAAAGATAAATGGTATAACGGACTTCTCGAAAATGTGAAGGAATCTCCCGCTGATTATTCAGGATGGAGAGTGACGGATGGCAAGCTCTGGAAACATCTGCCTAGTCAATTTGGAATTGAGGAAGATTTTGAAAATTGGAAACTGGTTGTGCCTAAAGATTTTCGCCACAAAATTTATGCCGAATGCCACGATGAAGCAACAGCAGGTCACTTTGGTGTGATGAAGACTTATCTCCGAGCAAAACAACGATATTATTGGCCGAGAATGAGATCGGACATTGCACGTTATGTTCGCTCCTGCTTAGTATGCCAACAGAATAAGCCTGATAATCGGAAACCTGCAGGACTAATGGGCCGTTGTCGACAAGTGAATCAACCTTGGAGCATGATCAGCGCTGACCTTATCGGACCACTTCCTCGCTCAACTAAAGGACATCGTTACATTTTGGTTGTCTTGGACACTTTTTCAAAATTTTGTTTACTATATCCTTTGAGATCTGCAACTTCAGCGGCAGTAGCCCAGCGCCTTGAAGAAGATGTTTTCATGATTTACGGAATACCTCGTTTTGTCATTTGTGACAATGGTTCGGAATTCGATGGTCAACAGATGAGAAGACTAGCAGAGAAATATAATGTTAGGATTTTGTACAATGCAAGGCGGCACCCACAAGCCAATCCTACTGAACGCACCAACAAAACAATTGGAACAATGCTAAGGTCCTATGTCAATGACAATCAACGGAAATGGGATGAAAGTATACCTCAGATTGGTTTCGCATTAAGAACTGCTGTAAATGACACAACTGGTTTTACCCCCGCTTATCTGAATTTTGGCAGAGAACTGAGGCCTAATCATCCGGATGACCCAAAATTTGAACCTAACCTAACGTCACCAAGTCCTGAAGTTGTTGAACGGCGGGTGAAGAAACTGCAGAGTCTCGAAGACATCTTTAAGGACGTCAAATTACGACTTGAAGCGGCATACAAGGCAAATGAAAAACGATATAATTTACGTCACCGCCAATCAGAATTTGAGGAAGGAGCTAGGGTGTTGAAGAGAAACTTCGTACAATCGGATGCTGCAAGGTTCTTCTCATCTAAACTCTCTCCCAAGTTTGTTGGACCCTATGAAATCACTCGAAAAATTTCACCTACGACTTATCAGCTGAAGGATGACACTGGTCGAGACATCGGTAGATGGCACATCTCTGACTTGAGACCTTATGTAGCGAGAGAACATTAGAAAATTTAGGAAATTTTCTCCGAGGAAGGGGAGAATTTGTAACAGTCAGACAGACAGACAGGTATTTTCAAGGTTCTGAGAGTTGCATCGGCTGGCCACCGAGACAACTATATCTTGCTCTATTGTTTGGATGCGCGCGCTCCAAATATTGTCGTCAGCTGAGCCTTGCTTTTGTCCTCGTTTCCTGTCTGAGATAGTTTGCCGGTCTGCCGTCCCCCTCCCTGCCTCCCTCATTCCCCTCGCCGGTCAGAGAAGATTGAGCATCCATGATAGCTACTTCACGACATAACCCATCCCTTCGCTACAAGCGGATTTTGGAGGCATGGTAAGCAGTAATGATGTACAGTATTCTATTGATTTCAATTGAAATTTTTTTCTTTTTCAAATTCTTTCTCATTTTAACATACAGTGTAATTTCATCCTCCAAATACTTTTATTGCTTTAAATACAGTTTCCATCACGTTAGAAACTTTGAAGTGTTCAGACATAACTTATTCCAGTCAGGCCCACAGTAATTGATAGCCTATTTGAAAATAGTTTAACTACTGATTGTCAATTGAAAAATTTCAAAAGTAAGGTTACCGATGCAAATTTATTTATTGTGTGCAATTTCACTGGAAATGTAGTTAAATTAATAGTCTGAGACCACATGGTTTCTTTGCCAAATCTTTGTCAAAACCTGTAGAGTTCAATGGTTCCAGAAGGAATAAATTTTTATTCAACCACCTTTCCAAATGCAAATTGGGCTTAAAACAGAGTGACAAAAGAAGAAGCATGAAATATTTTATTCAATTCAGATATAATTTGTAATAGTAGTAAAGGAAACTTAATATTTAGTGGTTTTCCTGTTGTATAATTATTGTCAATTTCATGTTCAGTTCTGTAACTTTATGTAGGATTCATGTAGCACCGGTAATATGTAAGTATAATAGTTTATAAATATTGTTGCTGTAAAATTTTTGGAAAACAAAGGCTGATAAATTTATTTAAAAAATTAAATGTGAGTTTGGAAGTTGAAGAAATTTTGTACGGTAAACGGTAACGTTCTGATTTTCAAATAATTATTGAATTTCATTTAATAATTAAATTTTCCTCTTGGCATTTGTTTAAATTAGATTAATCAGAATTACCATGAATGTAATCTTAGTTAAGTACAGTTTAAGTGTTCTGAGTAAAAATATTGGTAAAATGTCTTGCTTTAGGAACTTGAGAGTTAGGGCCTATTTTACTCAATTACCGTACAACTGTTAACTCTCTCTCTGTTGGGAAAGAAAAAATGAATAGTATTTAATTAAGGTGATATTAGTTAATTTTTGGTCAGTCACTTATGAATTTATATACTGTCATGTAGCTGCTGTTTCTGACTTTTCTTGTGATTGCCGAAATGTTAAACAATTAAATTGCATGTTGAGATTTAAGTTTGCTCAAGGCCATGTAATCTTTTAGTTATATTTCATCCGGCCTACTAATTTATATTTGTAGCCGAGAACAAAATCTATTTATATTTGGATTATACAGGGTTTTTCCTGAGGCGTGGAGATTGTGGATCGAGACTAGACACTGGCTACTGCGCAGACATCACCTATTCGAGTCTCGCGCCTAAAGGACCTGAAGTGGCAGCGGTCTACCAGCTCGTCTCTCTACCAGTACCTGACCAACCACTACCCCAGAACCCTGGGAAACTCGGAACTCGCCCTACCGATCAACGTCACCATAATGTCAGCTGAGTCTTAGGCTATAGTACTGAACCAATTGGATTCACCTTCAGTTAAGATTTAACTGGATCTTCAATTTTGACTTTGTTTATTTCGGACCTTTCAATTAGAAATTATTTTATCAGTGCATACTAGGCCTAACCAAAAATTTTGGGACTCGAACTTTAAAAACATTAAGAATTGAATTCAATTCAACTAACGGTTTTGTACCTGCATACCGTAACATAGTGAACTTGCATGTTGAACTTCATGAACTTTGTCGGATGTGAATCGGTTGACGCTTCGTGAGGACATCGACTGATCGTCAGAACTTTGGGGTAGTTTTAAGAATTTAGGTTAAGGTTATGTGACAGGTGTTTATTTATTTATTGCTTATTTATTTATTGTATGTGTAATATGTGTTAGTTGTAAGTGGCCACTCGTTAAATTATTTTCTTTGGTAATCATTCTACTTGTTGTTTGGTACGTACCTGGAAAAAAAAAAAATAACTTAAGAGTAACGATATCGATAGCCAAATGGGCATGTCACTCTGATATATTAAACTAGTCTAGAAATCCTACTTTGGTTTTTGTGATCTGAATTACTTGCATTTAATATACATTTTTCTCGGAGGACGAAATTAGTTTTCTTTGTCTTCATCCTTTTAAACTTTTTTTAAATATTGTCCATCTTACTGCTTGCCAATTGCTTCCTTGTTGGCGATTGGACCGGAGATGCAGAAGAAGAACAACAAGGTGGCGCCCTCTCAACTTTAATTTTAGGCCTGCAAATTAGAAATTTAAGATGTGTTTATTTGAACCACACCCTCTCTACCAAATCATAAGGAGCTGTAAGAATTAGGCTACAATAAGTTGTGGTAGATCTTAACAACTGTGTAATTAATAAATAATTTTTAAATTATAATTTTTCTTGACCTTTTATATATGGTCACGGAAGTGATGGTAGTAGCTTGACGAACTGTTACATAACTGATTACACATTTAATAACTCAATTTCACAACAATGTAGCAACTTGTTGCTGCCTCACAAAACAAGATGGCTACTCCTTCTTCATCCTAATATGAGAAAAGAACACCAGTGCTGTCTGGTGGCAATTTATAGAACTTTTTAGATGTGTCCACAGAAGTGATGGATCACTATGAGGACACAAGTTTTATTTTATTATTTTGTAATGTAATTTAATAAAAAGAATAAAAATCATATGAATTAATTCCTAACCACTACAGTCTATAATTATACAGATTTCATTATTTTACATTAAATATTAGAATAAATTTTTAGTGTTAACTGGCCCAAACTACAAGTGGTGACTGTCCACAGAAGTGACTTATCACATTCCGTGGACAGATATTTACAGATAATTATTTTAACTAAACAAATTTGGACTTGATGAATAGCTAAATATTGATGTGTAATAATGGTTTAACACTTTTACATGATTAAAAAATTTCATAATTATTTTTAATAAGCGGGTGACAGTGTTTCTGTCCTAATCTGGAGAATGGCCCTCTCCCCTGCCAAGAGCTTGACAGGGATGACTCCCCTAATGCATGACCCCTCCTGTACTATGGTAAAAATGCACTTATGTTTTGTTGCCTGAAAAACACATTAAAAGCAATAATAAAGCGCGGCAAGATAGGTTTACAGGTGAAAATAGCAAAAAAACTGGGAAAATTTCACTTTTTACTGGGGACTAAGTTTTTAGTGCCCTGAGTGGAAGACGGCAAGAGTTGCACTAGGCCTTTATAGGATTGTCTGCTAGCCTGTATAGACATCTGAATTATAAAGTAATGACACATAAATACCGTACATTTAATTTTAATTCAGAAGAAATTATGTGATTCTGTATTTATTTTAAACAAGTAGGCTATTTGCCAGTAAAAAAACAAATTAGCAACTTGTTTCTGAAATTTTCACTAGGAATAATTATAATCCTAGCGTCACGTAGGACACATTTTAACACACGCACACAGTTTTTAACGTAGGAACAAAAGCCTTCGGCAAACCGTATCTGGATGGCAAATCAAAGTAAAACAAACCCAGCAAACCACACTTAGGTTAAAATAAACCTTACCTAACTCAAGTTAGTTAACCGAATGTCGCGTCGGAAGTTGTAGCCTTTTTATACATATTGACTATCATTGCCATTTCAAATTTATATGGCATAATCCATGGACTTTTCTTGACAGTCTGTATAAGGATGATCTCTGTTGTGGTTGGTTGTTTCGGCTCTAGACACGAATGAATCAGTGAAGCCAACATTATAGTGACAGTTTGAATAATAATAATGGTGCTATTAAAATGATAATTATTTAACTTTATTATAGTTTCCGCGGAAAATCATTGTTAGTCGTAGATTCTAGCGGCACAATTGTGTGAAAATAATAAAGAAATTTGTTAGTTTCGGTGGGGTCATGTTTTCGGAATAAGAACCACAATACCATATATTACACAGTAAAGTAGGTTCCTACCTTAAGATTTCCACTCTATACTACTCATTAAAAACTAGGCTAACTAAAGGCTGCGGTTTTGCAAATGTGTTTTGCAAATTTTCATGATTAACAACAACATTTTTTGAATATGGAAATAACAATTTAATTGAACATGGCCTATCTGTATATCTATTTGATATCTTGTAGGCCTACTCCTTCGGAAATTGGAATTTTTTTCCAAAATGTAGGAAATACTGCGCTGATTCCGAACATTAAAGCCCAGAAAACTGAAAAAACTTGTTTATTTGGATAAATTATGGTTAGGCAATGTGGGTACTTAAATTAACCGGGAAAGCAAGCTCAATAGAATATACAAGATTTTTAAGATCCGATGGGTATTAACAGACTTACTGCCGGAAAAGGGGGAAAATTGTCTATATATATTAATTAATGTAAGGTTAGGTTAGGGTTGGTTAGGTTAACTTATTGTGCCAGTTTATATGATTTTAATTGGTAAGGTAATTTTTGGTTAGACTTAGAGCCATGTTATGACCTCCCTCACCTACCTAAATGCTATATTCTTATGTCTTTCATTTATATCCATTTTGATTTATTTGTCTGATCAATAAAAGTGTTTAATGTTGTTGTTCAGCTCACAATTTAGGATATTTCGAGTACCCACATGATATTTAGGACAACGTTTTTCTCCAGATCCAATCCGACTCCGTATTAACCGATGATTGGATTATTCGCCCTTGCTCGTCAAATATTTAAGTCCGTTTTAACCAACCCTGATTAAAAAAAGTTTGGTTTATAAGTCATTTTATAAGAATTGTGGCACTTCCTTTCCCTTATATTTAGTGATAGAGAGGCTAAGTTCAACTATACAGGTTAATACAGGTAAAGTTATATTGGATTAATTTGATGTGATTTGGGGTTTATTTAGGCTATGACCTTTCCCTGAAATTACGTAGGCAAGTAAGTTAGGGTGATAAAATTGTAGTTTATTATGCAAGTCCTAAAGCTAGGACTAAGGACTACTGGATTTGAAGTTCTAAAGCAGGAATGGCTTCAGAATAATTTTTGTAGGATTCCATATAGATAACTTGGCACTTTTAATTTTTAGGTGTTTAACTTAAAAGATTATCCATTTTAACCGACCTTTAAGGTTATCTAACCGACGCCCATCTCCGTTAGGAGATTTTTAAGTGCTAATTAATATAAATACATACATATTTTAAATATATAGGCCTAGCCTAACTTACATTAATTTTTAAGTGCTTGTTGAAACTGTATATCAGAATTTTCAAATCTGCTCAACTTAGCTGCATGAAAAGGGGTAAGTGTTTCTTTTTGAAAAAGGGTAAATAGGCTAACTTAACTTGGATGTAAAAAAATTACAATTTATTATTGGGCAGAATAAATTGCCATAATCTATTTTAAATATTGATTATACCAATTGTTAGTTTCAATATTCCAAATATTATTTGGCCCATTTGTTTAGTAATTTTAGGCCCAAGTTTAGTAATCAAATGAAATTCAACGATTAAAAAATAATTTTACATAGGCTGTCCGTATAGCTGTCATTTTACAGTGTTTGCGGAGTTAGGTTAGGATTTGAGTACTGTACTTTTGCTAATTAATAAACTAACCGAACTCCGCAGAGCCGGGTCAATCCATTTCAAATCACCCAGGCAATGTTGCTCAACATTTTTTATTTGCCTGATTTTTTTATCATGAGTTCCCTATGGGTAGACAATCACAAAACACCATTTAAAAAATTTTTACCAGACTTGGTTTTTTTCTGGCAGCCATTTTTAAAATGGCGGTTGGGCAAATTTGTATAAAAAACGAGGTCAGCAGAAGTTTTAATTGCCAAGCTATTTTTAAAGATATCAGAAAAATTCAAAAACCATTGTGTTCAGCATAAAATAAACTTCAAGTTAACATTATATTAATGTTTATTTTGTGCAAGAAAGTCAGTAAAACTCCTTCTGCAAAAACTCGAAAGAAAATCATCAATCGTTACTTTTTAGGACCATAAAAATCTAAGAAGGGAATGAGACTCACAAATAATATTTTATTTCTGTGTTGAATACTTGTATAACTACATGCAGAAGAAGTTTTAGGCCTGAGAATGCTCTCCTTTCTTTTCTAGAGCTCTTAAAAAATGGCCGAAAGCCTATTAATACTGATTTTCTCGGGTTAATATCTAAAAAGGGACTGAATGAAAATAAGTGAAAAATATACAGAATGTTCTTTATACTAATCGGGACATCTCACAAAAAAATTATAACTGAGACTCAACTACATTTAGAGATATACATTATTGAATTTCAGTTAAAAACGCTACCCATTTTCATTTTAGTGCAGTGCTAAGTTAATAAATATGAGCTAGAAATACTCTTGGCAGGGTTTAAATTATGTTTAAATCATTAAATTCAATAAAAAAACCAAATATTTTTTATTTTTTATAATAACAGACAGTGATAACTAACTATAGTTAGAGTTATAATTCTTAAACTGAACTTACCGATACGATTGTTGCACTACACTTGCGTACACAATAATGTTTTTGTAGACATTTATATTTAAAACTTTGGTTGCAATTACTTGTTAGCTGCAATTTTCATCAGAGAGTTAAATAAACATGATATTTCATTACATAGTTTATCATTTATGTTATGTGTCCTAACGGACACCGTTGTTGGTTCCAATGGAGTCACCTTTCGCACTATTTTCTTAGCAGGCACCCAGGCAGTGTCATTTTTGTGAGTTGAAACACAGTTTTTGGTCCAGAGAGGTGAAAGAAAAGCACCAAAACATCATTGTTGTCTTGACTTATGTCTTCGATTCTGCCAAGCCACCACTTGTCATCCATCATAGATGCAAGCAACATAGTCATTATTCGTAAGAGATGATAATTTGAAAAGTATTGAAGTTTGATGGTCATCAAAGTTTGTGCCTGTAGAAGTAACAAAACATCTGATTTGATTGTCACTTGATGTCACTAGATTTGAATGTTGTTTACCAGTCAAAGGAACAAGAAAATATCACAGATACGTCCCCATAAGTGACAATCAAATTAGATGTTTTGTTACTTCTACAGGCACAAATTTTGATGACCATCAAACTTCAATACTTTTCCAATGTATCATCTCTTACGAATAATGACTATGTTGCTTGTATCTATGATGGATGATAAGTGGTGGTGGCTTGGCAACTTATGTCAATCGAAGACATAAGTCAAGACAACAATGATGTTTGGTGCTTTTCTTTCACTCCTCTGGACCAAAAAACTGTGTTTCAACTCTCAAAAAATGACACTGCCTGGGTGCCTGCTAAAAAAATAGTGCGAAAGGTGACTAAATTGGAACTAACAACCGTGTCCGTTAGGACACATAACATAAATGATAAACTATGTAATGAAATATCATGTTTATTTAACTCTCTGATGAAAATTGCAGCTAACAAGTAATTGCAACCAAAGTTTTAAATATAAATGTCTACAAAAACATTATTGTGTACGCAAGTGTAGTGCAACAATCGTATCGGTAAATTCAGTTGAAGAATTATAACTCTAACTATTGTTATCACTGTCTGTTATTATAAAAAAAAAACATTTGTTTTTTATTGAATTTAATGATTTAAACATAATTTAAACCCTGCCAAGAGTATTTCTGGCTCATATTTATTAACTTAGCACTGGACTAAAATGAAAAAGGGTAGCGTTTTTAACTGAAATTCAATAATGTATATCTCTAAATGTAGTTGAGTCTCAGTCATAATTTTTTTGCGAGATGTCCATATTAGTATAAAGAACATTCTGTATATTTTTCACTTATTTTCATTCAGTCCCTTTTTAGATATTAACCCGAGAAAATCGGTATTAGAAGGCTTTCGACCATTTTTTAAGAGCTCTAGAAAAGAAAGGAGAGCATTCTCAGGCCTAAAACTTCTTCTGCATGTAGTTATACAAGTATTCAACACAGAAATAAAATATTATTTGTGAGTCTCATTCCCTTCTTAGATTTTTATGGTCTTAAAAAGTATCGATTGATGATTTTCTTTCGAGTTTTTGCAGAAGGAGTTTTACTGACTTTCTTGCACAAAATAAACATTAATATAACGTTAACTTGAAGTGTATTTTATGCTGAACACAATGGTTTTTTAATTTTTCTGATATCTTTAAAAATAGCTTGGCAATGAAAATTTCCGCTGACCTCGTTTTTTACACAAATCTGCCCAACCGCCATTTTAAAAATGGCTGCCTGAAAAAAACCAAGTCTGGTAAAAATTTTTTAAATGGTGTTTTGTGATTGTCTACCCATAGGGAACTCATAATAAAAAAATCAGGCAAATAAAAAATGTTGAGCAACAATTTTTATTCTGTTTGGGTGATTTCAAATGGATTGACCCAGCCCTGTACAGTAGTGGTCCCAGGAGAATGGTAGAAGTTAAACATACAAGTACTGATTTAACTTTTATTGAATTTAGGGCTGATTATTAATTACTCAAAGTGATTTTCCAAAAAATAATAGTTACATTACAATAACTTTATATCAATTGGGATCCACCACTGTTACTAACTAATACAATAATGTGGTTGAATAAGCATTTTCCCAAATAGTGTTTGCCAGTTATAAAAAATTGAGCTAGATCTTATAAGTGTAATACATATTTTCCATGTTTCGTTGAACCTTGTTTTTGATCACCTCTTAATAGAATTTGCAAAATGAAATTTAAAAAAATTGTTCCTTGAACTATTTTTATAGTATTATTTGGTATTCAGGCCTATGGTTTTTTTTTTCAGGGAGTTTGTATAGCCTTCATAGTAATATTGGCTATTTGAGAGAGGTTCTGGATGAATTATCCGAAAAACTTGACAATCTTGGCAACTCAGGAAATCCTAGCCAAGAGATGATAGCAGAGAATGAAAACATCCTAACAACACTGAACGAATTCCCGATAAAAAGTTTAGAGGAGCTTCAAGAATGGAAAACAAACTAAAGGACAACGAGTTTTTCAATCGCGCTGTAAGTTATTTTCTGTCATCTTTTTGATTGTTAATTACTAATATTATTTGGCCTCAGTTTTTTGGATTTTTACACAGTAAACATTATTATGCAAGCAATAATTACACGCGTAGCCTACTTAAGTATATTACATTACATTTTTTCATCTCTATAAAATGAATTAAATAATGGAAGTCTTTCAATTAGGGGATAAATGGCATAGTCAAAACAATAACAAAATTTCTATACACAACTTGCATTTCTGATGATTGAATTGATATAAAATTCCATATACTCCCTATAGTTCGACATTTCGTTAATTCAACACCCCTAAAGTTTACTAAGTGTCAAACTATTGAGGTTCTACTGTAGTATATTTGTTGGGATAAAATTGTTCAAACTGTTGTTCATGCTAAAAATATTGCACTGAGTTTGATTTAAAATTCTTTATTTCAGGTGAAAGCACTTTCAGCATGCGCAGAAAAATCGAGCTTGTCAAGGACAGTAACGAGTCTGATGAGGAAAATGTTATCGAATGAAGTAGCCTGCTATTACACCTGGAAGGGGCTAAAGAGGAAGGACCACAGGCTTGAGAAAAAAGCATTTAAAGATCTTCACCTTGCTAAACTGCTATTTAGTGAGTAAAGTTTTTCAGATGTATCCTACTTCATTTTTGTATGTTCAACCCTCATACAGTACACTCTCGTTCATCGGACTCGGCGACATCGGAACTCCGCTTCATCGGAACTAAAAAACTGGATATAATTGATTTTTTTTTCTTACAAAATAAATAATTTTTCCGTTTTAGCGCCTTCAATTTCCATTCGTTCTATCCGCACAACAGTGAAGTATCACATTTTGCATCAAACGTCATCAGGCGTTTTCCATAATCTGTACGTATAGATGTGATTTACGTGGCCGTGGAGTATTCGCACAAAAATAGAAAGAGGAAGAGGGCAGGAAGTGAACATCCGTTTCGACCGCTTCCCAAACATTCATTCAGTCTGTCTCGCGTCGCGACTGCACCTGTGTTACGTGGAAGTCAGTTGACTGCTGGAATATGAGAATAACGATTTTGGATCTTTATTTCCTGCGTTGTTTTTATTCCTATAGGTTCATTGTTACCATGTTCAAAGTTTGAGTGCCTTATTTTCATAAAATCTCTTGTGTTATCTTAAAAACGAGAGTGAATACAATCACGATAGGTCACCGTACGAGCGGAAATGATGACTCAGGACGGACTCCGCTTCATCGGAATTTTTTGACATCCGAACCGGCCGTCCGCCACATTAGTTCCGATGAACGAGAGTGTACTGTATTTTGTTTTGGTTGAATGAAAACACCACATTTTTATCTTGTTTTAACAATTTTTTGCTGTGGAAATAATCAATAAATAATTTAAAAGGCCTATAAAATTATTGTTACAATTAGTTTGTAAAAGCAATAATAATATGTACCTAATTATAGAAAGAAATGGATCAGCGCATGTGTGACTTTTGTAATTGTTATTTATGCACTAAAGTGCCCAAAGTAAATCAATCAGTTCTCAAAGTAAAGTAAAATGAATACGGAAATCACCTGTTTTGCAATGCGTATTGTGTGCTAAAACAACTGCGTTCTCGGACAGACGTAGGTAATAGTTATTTATGGAACAAGTGTGCAAAGTACCACTTTGTTGCACTTGAGAGAAATATTTACTTGGAATATTTTCTCTCGAGTGCAGTAAAGACACTTTGAGCATGAGTTGCATATTAAATTTTTCCTACATCTGCCAAAAATGTATTACGTAATACTGTAATATAAGGCCGGCCGCACACTGCATCGAACGCGACACGACACGACAATTTCTGTTTTGTTTTGTTCTGTTCTGTTCTGTTTTGTCGGATGCACGAAAAAACGTCGTCCGACACGACAAAACATGACGGCTTCCGACGACCGTTTCTGGAGAGGGAGAGGGTGGAAGGAAGTCACGTGATTCGCAACGCATGCGCAGAGTGGATTCTCTGATTTTGTCTGATAGCGTTTTGTCATAAAACGAAATTTTCAGTACCTTCGCCAGATGAGGAAAAAAACGCCTTAAGGCGTTTTATCGTCGTGTCGTGTTTTGTTCGATGTAGTATGCGTCAGCTCCATTTAAACTCATACAAACTGAGCCGTATAAAACGCCTTCCGTCAAAATGTCTTGTCGTGTCGTGTCGTGTTCGATGCAGTGTGCGGCAGGCCTAAGGCAGTTGAATCAAGAGAATGAAATGAATCAATTCAAATGTTGATTCTTTAAACTTGAGTGAATCGTTTGAATCGATTCTCTGAAAAGAATTGAATTTCCCACCATTAACAACATTAGGCCAGATGTTTATACCCAGTGTCGCCAACTTAAATACTGCTTAAACAACGTTACCCTGCTAGCCAATGCTACTGTTTAATTAATGTTTTGTGTTCTGAAGTTGAAACACTGGAGTGCGCAAAGTAAAAAAATTCAGAAATCACATGTTCTGCGACGCGTATCAAGTGTAAAAACAACCGCTTTCTCGGACAGACGTAGGAAAAATTATTTTATTTTATTATGCTGTAAAACCCTTACAAAATTAGTTTTTTTGTAATTTCTCAGCAGTATTGTTCTTACAGGGTTATGAAATATAACTTTTACTGAGAGTCAGTTTATGCTCGGCTGGTCCACCAATCACATTCTTTTGATAGCCAGGGTTTATAACAATTCAACTGTACTAGATTACTTTAAAATTTATTCTTAAGATCTCAATACAACAGCTAAATGTCATAGTTATTTGTCATGTTACCTTCTTTATGACAATATATATGCAAGCTCAGAGTCATCAGAATTCACCGAAGATACACTTTCACTATCACTGTCATCATAATTGTTTCGTCTACAGAGATGATGAGTTCATCCATCGCAGTCTCTGTTACTCTTACTACTACTGTTACCTGATGTTATCAGGTGCTTAATGCATTTTCAAGAAGGCAGGATGGGCGTGAAGAGGTTAGCAGTTTCCGCTAAAGATATTTAGTAGCATGGCTAGTACTGCCGCTTTTGGGAGTCGACGGCCTAGCGCCTGCAACTCCTTTTCCCCTTCTCGTGAGCTCCCAACAGTAGGCGTACAGTAAGCTAGTTTCTTAGATTGTAATCTAACCTTTAAAATTTGTGTATTTTTGTGTTTTTTTAGGTGCAACTGCAAAGTGCATAAGAAATGATGAGCAGCTGGATTTATCAAAAATTGGTTTGGTGGCTGCAAATTGGCTGGCACAATCAGCCACCAAATATGAAAAATTGTGAGTTGCGCATATAGTAATATTTATTCCATTGTTTATTGGTGAAAATACAATAGTCTGTTCATTTTTTGGATGATTTTTTGAGAAAAATAATTTGAACGTGGCCTACATTAGTACGAAGCGTTTTTCGGAATGTATTTTTTTTTTGTTAAAAGAACTAAAATGTCATTAAAGTGAGAATAAAGACAGAAGAAGAGCAAAGTCTGGAACGATGCCAGAATAAAATGTCATTCTGACTTCCAAGGGATTTTGTCATCCTATTCTATCTTATAAAACAAGCATGTGTACAGGCAATATTTTTCATTCTTCTTAGGATTTTTTTAATTATAAGGGATATTTGGCCATGAGAAATCAATTGGAGCTGGTCACAAGGCTGGAAAAAATTATCATTTCCTGTATTACTAAAACAAGTATGTGTACGGGCAACCTTCCTATCCTATGCTTCCTAAGATTTTTGATATTTTTATTGGTATGGGGTATTTGGCCACGAGAAATTGATTGGAGCTGGTCATAAGGCTGGGTAAAATCCGGTTTTCGTCCTGCAAAGCTCGGTCTCCCGATATTATTAATTAAAATTATACAGCACTAGCTGTTTTCCCGCAAAACTTTGCGGAGCATAACCTAATATTTTATTTGACATTATACATCATGGTAAAAATGTATACGAATTACCAATATAACAGCTTTTGGTTTTTACAGCTGTAGTTGGTTTGCTACAAAATCTTAGTGTCATTTGTTCACATTTTAAAATTTTTAGTTCCATTTCTTTTAATAAATGAAAATTATTTTAAATTTCTGGCTCCGTCACGACTTTTTATACCAAATTACCTTCAAATCAAAAAAAGAATCATCAAAATCCGTCAAGCGGTTGTCTCACAATCTGCGTGAACTAATTGACCAATATTTTTTGGATAGGATTAAATTCACAGTCGTAAGTTAGGACATTGCTTGTAACTTTTCTAACTACCACCTCCTTTTTCAGGGATCAACAAGGACATCAGCAGAAATAGTGAATCTTATTATTGCAGTGTGAAACCAAGGCACACAAAATCTATTATTAACAATATTATACTTAGTTGTACTATGTCATTCTACTAAGTTTTTTCTACATTTTATTTACTACTTTTAGATAAATATACTTTTTTACATGAGTAATTGTACTAAGTTTTTTCTTGTAAGTTAATTAAATTTGTATTCATAAATATACTTTTTTATTCATGTAATTCTAATAAGTTTTTTTCTAAATTTTATTTACTACTTTTACATAAATCTACATTTTTACTCATGTAATTGTACTAAGTTTTTTCTTGTAAGTTAATTACATTTGTATTCATATAATTTTTTATTCATGTAATTCTAAGTTTTTTCTAAATTTTATTTACTACTTTTACATAAATCTACATTTTTACTCATGTAATTGTACTAATTTTTTTCTTGTAAGTTAATTAAATTTGTATTCATATAATTTTTTATTCATGTAATTCTAAGTTTTTTCTAAATTTTATTTACTACTTTTACATAAACATACTTTTTTATTCATGTAATACTACTAAGTTTTTTTCTTGTAAGTTAATTAAATTTGTATTCATAAATATATCTTTTGTTTTTATCCCTAGATTTAGTAAATAGAGTAAATCTGTTTACTCTATTTACTAAACTTACCTATGTGAAACTCTTAACAAAAATTATTATTGTTATAAAGAGAGAAAAATTGTTAATAGCTGCAAAATTATTATCATGCTTTTTAATATATTAAAAGTTATCTTATTAGATAACTTAACGAAATTCAGGAATATTCTCAAAATATCAATAAAACGATAACTTCACTATATTTTCAATTTTTTTGTTAAATTCAATCATCAAAAATTTTTAATATAAATATAATATTTATATTAAAAATTTTGATGATTAAATTTAACCAGAAAAATTTAAAATATAGTGAGGTTATCGTTTTATTAATATTTTTAATATATTCCTGAAATTTTTTAACAAAATTTATTAAATATTGATTGAATTATAGTATACACATTTCTTTAATATTTTGGAAATATTGATGTGTCCTTTTAACAAAATTTATTAAATATTGATTGAATTATATTATACACATTTCTTTAATATTTTGGAAATATTGATGTGTCCTTTTAACAAAATTTATAAAATATGTGTTTTAATATTTTAAAAATATCTAAAAATATTTGTAACATATTGCAAAACACGAGAAAGTGGTGCATCAAAATATTTGTCATAAATTTCTAATATATTTAGGAAATATTTTTAAATATTTTAAAATCTTCAAAAAAATATTGTTTGTAATATTTTCACAATATTTCTTTGCTACTAGGGATTATGTACAATGATTATAAATTCTTTATCCGTTGGAAATAAATAAATAAATAAACAATCAATTTGCATTTCATTTATTGATAATTCGGATTTTTTACATATTTTTTGGTTTAACTGAAACGTGTAGTTGTATCAACGTGTAGCTCACAGTGTCAATGTAGGCCTAAATAACATTCAAGAAAACACATTGGTGCAACTTCAACTATTTGAAGCTAGCTAAAAATATATAAATACAGTTTAAAAATAAAAGCAATTAATAGTTGTTTAAAAATGTTATTGTTTGGTAACTTATTGCGGAAATTGTCCATCACTAATTAGTAAAAACAAATTCAGTAAATTTCGGGATCTGGAATCTGATCCCGTCTTTAGGTGGAAGGTAAAAACACACCAGGTGAATCTGGAGAAGTCCATAGCCAAACCTGAAATCAGAAAAAAACAGTCACACGGATTAAATAAAACACTAATTAATGCACAAAGCTTAAACAGAAACCTGTGAAAGCAGTCAAACAAAGCACAAAAAATTAAAATACACTGAACCAATCAGAAGACAGCACACTGAAGCCAACCACACTCCAGCAGTGCCAGGCACGTAATGGCGTAAAAAAAACTAACTTTGTTATGACTGTTATGTTGTAACTTTTTCTATTAAATTTATAAGGTAGAATTTATATTTCAATAAATAAAGCAAAGTGACAGTGAAATTCAAGATGACTGACCAGTATATTTGCAAGTAATACTCCAAGTAGCGTCTATCTTCCATTCGCATCCAGTGATCGAATCAATTCAGCGGACGCATAATTTCATTCATTCATCACCAATTCACATTAAAATTACAAGTTTTTACAAGGGCTAATTGTTTAATTGGGCTAATTGTTGTTGTTGTTGTAATTGGCTAATTGTCTTAATTGTTTTTCAATTTTAAATAAATGTATCTTTGTTGATGTGTTAGTATTTTTGTCATTTTAATTTAGGACTGAGGCACACATCAACATAAATCCGGTTTCAAATTTGTGCCAGAAAAATAGGAAGAAGTATCATCATCAAAGTTAGGCTAGGCCAAAAAAAGAAAACTTGAATGCCAAATATATTTCTTGGATTTAAGTGTTTTGATTATGTCTTATATGACTAAAAAATAATTTAATTGTCTTGTCCTGTCCTGTTATGCCTCGGTACCTAACCTCATGGTCTACCAACACAAATTATCTAAATTAATCATCGATACAATTTTATACAACCAGTTTTTTATGTTTTGTTTTAGATAATTTCTTGACAGGAATCTAAGCTTTCAGTCTCACAAGGAAGAGATTTAAGTATAAAACATTACAATCTCATATTGCAAGAGTGCAATTTCAGTATTAAAGATGTAAACTGGAAACGGAATGGGAGAAACAACTACGCCTTTGTTTTTATTGTTAGCAGTTTTAAAGTTTTGAGAGCTCATGATACTATCCTTCTTTTATTACATTACTGGAATTCCTAATTTTGTCCTAATGACTAAATTCGAAGGTATTAAATGTTTCAAATTACCTATTACCTATTACCTTCCCCTGCGTCGTTGACCAGAAAACTGGATAGACTGCGTCAAATATTAAAATCTTCTGACTAAAATATACTTTACATGCTATGTACACACTTTAAAACTTTAAAACTTGGCGGTGACACTCACAGGTGATTTTTGTCAGCCTCAAAGAACTCTTTTAACTCATAGAAAGGTTGATTAATGAACCATTCCTTCACTCTTTTCTTGAAATGCGGGCACCTCTAGCTCCTTCACGACAACAGGGAGAGAGTTGAACATCCTTAAAGCTAAGTTGGGAAAACGGTCCTTGGATGTACTCAGCCTACAGCGTGGTACCTCCAGCAGCTGTTTATTTCTTGTGTTGTGTTTGTGGACATCCGCCCTAACAGGAAAGCTTGACATATTCTTCCGCACGTACATCAGGCAGAGGAAGATGTATTGACCATAAACAGTAAGGATGCCCAGGCGGGTGAAGAGGGGTTTACTGTGCTCCCGTGGCTGACTTGAGGTGATAATTCTTATTGCCCTTTTCTGTAGAAGGAGAACATCAGCTGATCCCGTTGCATGTCCCCAGAGCTCAATACCATAACTTAGTCTACTATGAAAAAGTCCATGATAAATGGTTATAAGATATTTTTCTGTTAGCTGGTTCTCGAGTTTTCTGAGTAGATAAGTTACTCAAGAGAGTTTAATGCACAGGTTTGATATGTGTTGGTTCCAACCTAATTTGTGGTCCAGAGTCATCCCTAGAGCACCACATTCATAGAGACTACCCCTTCGTCTTTGCTGAGGGAACAAATAATTAACTCTTGAGTCTTGGTTTCATTTAGTCTAAGGTTATTCAACTTAAACCAGGATTTGGCTAGGCAAAGGGTCCTCTCTGCATTCTCTCTGGCTTCCTGTGGTGTGTTTCCCTCGGATACTATTGTGGTGTCGTCTGCAAAAAGCAGCATTGGACCAAGTTGGGGGAGGTCATTCATTGCAATTAAAAAGAGGGGAGCAGAAACCACCGAGCCTTGAGGCACGCCGTGTTTTACATGGAGCGGGCTGGAAAGTGCTCCTTGGATAGACAGGACCTGATTTCTCCCTTCTAGAAAGGATCTAAATACACCTAAGACTTCGGCATTGATATTGTATAATTCTAATTTCGTCAAAAGCCTTTCGTGAGGGATACAGTCAAACGCTTTTGTTAAGTCGCATAATATAAGAGACATTGACTTTTTATTTTCAAAGGCATCTAGGATTTGAGATGTCAAATTAGAGACAGCAGAGATGGTTGATCTGGATTGCCTAAAACCATGCTGTGAGTCACAAAACATTTGATTATTTTCCATGTGTGTAACCAAATGGTTCTTCATTATTGTCTCAAAATTTTTTGAAAGAACAGGCAGTATTGAGATTGGCCGATAACTGTCCATTGAGGCCGGGTCACCTTTTTTAAAAGTAGGAACTGTACGTGACACCTTTAACTTTTGAGGAAAGATACCACGGTCAAGACACTGGTTAATAACTATTGCTAAAGGGTCCGCAATTACGTCTATGATGTATTTTAAGACTACCACTGACATACCATAGATATCTTTACTTCTGGAGTTATTACGTTTCTTGACTATATTAATAATCATAGCTGGGCTAATGTGGTCCCAAGTAGACCACATTAGCATTTATATGATTAGGCCTTCTAATAGCTAGTTCCTCCATTGGTTCGACAGCATCATCTACGCACCCATCGCTAGCTTCGACTAACCTATCTACTGAATCTAAAAGGTATGCGTTGAAAACATTAGGCGCGGCTTCACATTTGCAAACGGGCTTTTCTTTACTATTATTTGTAACCAGGTTCCACGCAGCTTTACAGCGATTTAGTGAGTTTTCAATAACGTTTTCATTGTGTTCCCTCTTAGCTTGGTCTACCTTCCTCCTATATGTTTGTTTAGCCCTTAAATATAAAGCATAGAGCCTATCTTTCTCTTGCAAATTAACTGCTGTTTTGTATCTATCGTTAATGGATAACACTAGGTCCCGGTATCTCCCAAGTTCATCTGTATACCATGTCTTATCTATCTGTTTTGACCCCTTTAACGCCTTAGGCCTATTTCCTGAGAGACGCTTTTCCCTTTCTGGAAAGAAATGGTCGAATTTTTCCAGAACTGTTTCAAAGAAATTATTAAAAGAGGATTCAGGATCACTGGGCCCATTTGCAATCACGTCATCCCAGTGAACTTCCCTAAAGGCATTTTTAAAGCTAGGTAGATACTCATCTTTAACAGGTCTAACTTTAACTAAAATATCGGCACTCCAAGACAAAGTAGAATTAGAGCTAGGACTCACCTTGAGCATGGTTGTTTTCATGTAGACCGGGCTATGGTCCGCAATCACCTGGTTCAGGACACCCACCTCGTATTCCCACGAATTCAAGTTGGTTATGACTGTATCCAAGCAGCGGTCCTTTCTTGTAGGATTTCTATTTGTAACAAACAGCCCAGGTAGGTCTTCACAAAGTTTGTGAATTGGCTGTTGAGGGTGTGTTCTTCGTTCAGAGGAGTATCAAAGTCACCTCCAATAATGATTGTCTTGTCAAATTTCATAAGAAAATTCAGAAGTTGTTCGAACTTCACAAAAAAGTTTTCAATTTCACCATCCGGTGAGCGATAAATCACAATTATGAGAGTATGGGTATTTGTGGTTTCTACACCCGCAACTTCCATGTCAAGTTCTACACAGAATTCATGTAACTTGGGGGTCGTCCATAAATTACGTCATCTGAAAATAGGGGGGGAGGGTCCAGATTGAAAATGACGGTAAGGTGATGTGCAAGGGGGGGGGTCGGCTTTGATATGACGTCATTTCAAATATGATGTTTTATATCGACTTTTAACAGTAAAACATTGATCAATTCTAACACAACTCAACTATTATAAAATAATTATCTATAAAATACATAGGACTATTTTTAGGCGTTGTTTTATAGTTTATTTTCCAATTGAGAAAGTCATTTTGACTTTATTTCTGAAGGTAAATTCAGATTTTATTGTTAATTTTTTTTAGTTTATCATGTAGCGTGTAAAAAGCATTATTTTTACTTAAAGGAAGGTTTGTTAAAAATGACGTCATTTTTCCGAGAGGGGGGGGGGGGGTCAGACAAATTATGACGGTAGGATGATTTTAGGGAGGGGGGGGTGTCCAAAAATGGCCAAAAAGCGATTACGTAATTAATGGATGGCCCCTTGAGAGGTTTCACTTCAATTTTATTGTTAATGTATAGCGAGACGCCTCCATTTTTGCATTGCACACGACAAAAACTGGTAGTTTAGGAAAGGTGTCCAATCTGCTTGTAGAAATCATTTTCTTCCTCTGTTAACCAGTGTTCACTAACCCCCAAAATATCTGGGTGAAATTGATCAGCAAAAATTGATACTAAATTAAATTTTGTCCTTAAGCATTGAACATTCACAAAAACACATCGAAGTTCTATATTATTATCATTAGGCTTAGCTTCATAAACACTACGTTGGTCTAGGCCTAGGCCTAGACCTACTTGAGTCTTTGTTTTCGAATGAACTGGGGTTATGTTTGAACCACTTTCTTCAATCTTGGGAATAAAAAACGCTTCACCAGTACGTTTTTTGGCCAGACTGATCCATTCAAAAGTTCGTCCTTGCGTGAGAAATCCACACCAATCTTGTAACTTGCGTTTGTTCCTTTAGAATCCAGTTTTTCGGACACGACACTAATCCCTGGGAAAGCAATTTTTACAAAGTTATTCACCTCATCTGTCGTTGTCTCTCTTTTTAGTTTTCCTAGATAGAACCAAGCACGTTTTTCACCAACAGTAAGTCCGCTGTTACCAGTACCTACCACTTGAACTTTATTTTTCTTAACTTCACTCAGTGGTAATCGTTCATTTTGTTTACGAAGAACACTCCGTGCAGTTGGTCTTCCTTCGTGATATTTACTTCCACTGCCATCTGAATTAGAGTCTCTATTTCCATCTCTTTGTTTGTTTTTTCGATTAGACACTATCGTCCAATTTTCTTTGTTAGTGTCAACGTTGTTTATATAATTTTCCTTCTTCGATTTTAAAGACTCACTATTATTTAAGTCCTGACCAGCAGCTGTAGAGTATAGTGTTCGAGATTCCGCCAAAGCAACTTTTTCGTTTTGTTTGGACTCCATCTTGTCAATTTGAGCATCATCATTTTCAATTCATTCGATTGATTTTCGTTTGCTACTGTATTAGTCGGTTTTGGTGATTCGATTTTCTGGTCATCTGACCGGAAGTCGTTGCAATTAATATTAATATTTTCACATGTCCTAACCTTAGTTTGGTTGCCTAGTCTCCCAACTTCATTGTACAATAGATCTAATTTATTATTAATAGCGATATTGTCCTTAACAACGTCCTTAATCACTTGGAACATTTTACCGACCATTTCGTCGAGATCGGTATACAGCGCCAACAACTTGTTCACGCATCGTCTGTAGTTTGCCGGTGCACCTTATACATATCCACTTGATACTGTCTCCAAGGCTTTGAATCTTCTGTTTTGTCAATATTAACACATATGGCATGGTGCCATTTATCACAAAAACCATCACATTACAAAGATTCTTCACCTTCTTTCACGTAATTTTCACACTCTCCACAGTACACCTTGTCAGTGTCCACCGCCATCTTCCGCCAAATCTCTATTAATATAATAAAACCCTATCCATATTAGTTAACCCTATCCATATTAGATCAGGAATAAAAAAGCAGGCTGATGGAATGTAACTGTAAACCTTGAAAATACCTAATTAAAAAAGAACACCTGATGTTTGTATGAATTATAATGTACAGAATATTAATTTTCACATGTATTTTAAAATAAAAAGATGGTCATTTTACAAATATATTGTTATGAAAAGTACAATAATTACATGAAACAAAAATTACAGAGTAAATACTTGAAATCGGTGAAATTTTCAAAATATTCCAAAGTTTATTTTACTTTTTAAATATTTTGTTGTTATTTACCTGTTATTTTAGTTTATATTAGTATCATTTAGTACCATGTAAATTAGAGTGCCAGTGAGTAGGCCTATATGCCAAATTTGCTCCAATTGTATTTTACACTATGCACGTATTACTAACACATAATAAAACATTGTATTATTCCACTCGATCAACAAAAAGCAACACTTGAAAAAGAGCAAGGAAATGAATATGAACAAGCATGAATATATAAACTCAAATGTTTAGACTGCAGTAGTTTTTAGCCCGGACGAACGGGAAGATCTTTTAGGTCAAGATTTGGTGAGCACATACAGGCACTCAAAAGTAACAACCAAACATCGATGAAATCTACCTTTTGCAGACCATCTTCTCCGTAAAAGCCACAAATACAAAAGAATGAAGGAAAATATGGAAATAATGGAATATTCCAAAAAAGGAAGAGGGATGTATACCAAGGAACATTTCCAAATATATAAAGCTAAAAAGACACCCCTCAACAATTATTAAATGGCCAACTCACTAGCAAGAACCCGATATTTGACATAACGAGAAACATACAAGAAATATAACATGCCAAAAAGTATGAATGATTCCTAAAATGATGAACCAATTTGACAAATTTCAATGATGAAAAATTTAACATATGATTATAGAATTTTTGTTTATCTATAATGGTATTAAGATTTATTTTTAGTTTTATTTTACCTTGCTTGAAAATGGCCTCAGTCCCGAAACATGTAGCAACTCGAGAAAAACATTTTCCAAGGAAACTCTTTTGTTTTGAATTCATATACTACTACTAGAATGTCGAAATTAATTTAAACTAGGCATTACCTTCTGACATTCCTTGTCGCTGGTGGTTAAGTTGCGACGCGTTTCGTCACAACAGTGACATTTTCAAGCATCTTCTTCGCACTAGCGTTTCATCATAAGTTAAAATCAAACATTTACACACGACACTGTACCACCTATGGAGATGGAAATAATTAAGAAGATCCATGTCGAAACAAAAGGTTTATTGAAAATTAAAATCCACTTCATATACTCAAAAAGGAGGAGAGATTCTTGACCATTTTTCTAAAATTACTGCTGTTTATGTACTGCAAAATTACTGTGACACAAACTTAAAAATATTGTAAAATTTATAATTTGCCATTTACTCACAAAACCTGACTGCATGGACACCAAGCCCCCAAAACTGCAACCTTCTTATAGAAGGATGCTTCTCTTAGCTCGGGTCCAAGACAAGTGAAGGTCACATGCAAAATCTGGATTTCCACCGGCAAGGGTGGGGTGATTCCTCCTCTCCACCAATCAGAAGCCAGAAACTTAAGATTGTGAAGACAAGGAAACCACCTAAACTCACCAGATCCTACATGAAAGTCTTAACTGCCTTTAACCGGATCAGAGCCAGACAAACAATTTAAATAATCATGACTTTGCAAGCAAATATTCCTGCACCGGCCTATTTATTTAGAAATTTTATTTTATTTATTTAAAATTAACACTTTACAAATTAATTTTATTTTTATTTAGATTATTTATTTTATTTATTTATTTTACCCAAAATGTGGTACAACACAGACACCGGTATTATTTATTATGTGTCTGTGTCGTGTGTAAATGTTTGATTTTAACTTATGACGAAACGCTAGTGCGAAGAAGATGCTTGAAAATGTCACTGTTGTGACGAAACGCGTCGCAACTTAACCACCAGCGACAAGGAATGTCAGAAGGTAATGCCTAGTTTAAAACTCTTTTAGTTTATTTTATTAATATTGTTTAATACATTGTATATTGTACATTCAAATTTTTATTAATTGTTTATACAATTATCAATAAAATTATTATTTACATGTATTATGCATAACGCATTTTTATCTACATTGTCAGTATCAATAACAACAACATAATAACATTACAGTTTGTATGTTTTGGCTCAATGTTTGACTGTTATTCACATACTTTTTATTTTACAAATAGTTGTCTTGTGCCTTGCTCGATCCTGTCGTAATTTCATGTTATGTTGCAAATATTTAGGTTGTGCTTTGTATTTCTGCTTTGCAACAAATGACTCTGTCATAAATAAATAATTAAGCTAATAAATTGATTGAATCCTGCTGCCCAAGATTTACTATTCCAAATTATTCATCTTTCTAAATTTGTTACAAAGACTTAACACTTAGTAAAAAATTATATATTTAACGAAATATTACATGTTGACAATTATTGACACGAACGTATTTTTATCAAAATATAAATACATCATTTGTGTTGTTCGCAGTGAAAACATATTTTCGCTTATATGAGTATGATCTCCGTAGTGTATTTTGTTAAAACTATTTATGTCAAAACATCAGTTTAAGTTCTCGTATGGATTACATATTATGTCCATGAGAATAACAAGAGTTTCTAAATGCAGTTGAGGAGTTAAGAAAGAAGGCGACAAAGCCTGAAAGTATAAAAAACATTCTACATATTTATCGAAAGACTTCCTACGGGTTGACGAAGTTTTGATGCATGTTCCATGTAGACAGAAGACAAACATTGCAACCGCAGAGGCTAAAATATTGTTAAAATGGTACAGTCACATGCAATAATAATACGGTTAACACATAAATAACACAGGGAGACTCACACGCTGCGGACAAGTATAATGCCTCTAGCTGGAAAGACTATGAACTATTTTTGGGATTATATACAAAATAAAACAATATTTGATAAAAGTATTTTAGTGTGAGCTCAGGTTTTACAGATGACAATAAAACCTAACTGAAAAATCTAGAGTTAATCAAATCAAAGGGATAGGAATTACTATACTTCATGGTTAAAATTTTTACCTAAAAGGTCCAAACGAATAATTTACAAAAAAGATTTTGATATTTATAAAGTAAAATAATCAAAAGTTTCGTATAAGAGTCTTGAAGCACAAGTTGCATCTGTTAGGGACAGACTCAAGTCTGGTTTCGAAACGTTGATTAATTATGTTTTATCCGTGATATTAGCATTCAACGCGGTTTGATTAAACTTACTACAAACTTGGTAGGTAAGTATAGATGAATAAACAGACAGCATTTGATCAAACCGTTTTTCAAGTCCAAATGCTTTTTAATTATCTGTTTATACTAAAAATAAACGGTATCAGTTAACTGACACATACTTTCTCCCAACAATATAAAAAAGGTGTTAAAAGCTTCAAACATTAATGTCTTGATGACTCAGTCAGATAGCTACCAGCTGAGCAGCGCTCATTTGACCCTAAGCGCGTCTGTGACTTATAACAACGTACTGCGTTTACCGCTAAACGAAAAAATGAATTTTCTCCGCAACCCCTTTACGTAGAGCAATAATTTTAAATACTTTTATAAATAATTTTTTTGAACTTGATTTAATGGCCATAGGTAAAATTTAATTCAAGGTAACAGCTATTTTGAAAATCCAAAAAATTGATTTTTGAAACACTTTTTACTCCATAACATTTGAACGCGCATTTTCTTGGAGATGAGGTTGGTGTCATTTTATTCAGCATTTTAATCTTAATGAACCACAAAATTTTAATCAAAATCGTTAGAGCCGTTTTTGAGAAATTTGGATTTCTCATGTTTTTTAGGGTTTTTAGGGGTAAACTACCCTTAAAAAATAAAAATTCAAAAAAATGAAAAAAACGCCTGGAATTATCGTGGGTTTGGACCTACATACCAAATTTCACAAAAATCGGACCATTGGGGCATTCTCTAGCTCTGTTTACATCCTGACACACACACACACACACACACACACACACACACACACACACACACACACACACACACACACACACACAGACACATCACTCTAAAAACCCCTTTTTTTACTCAGGGGCTCCAAAATGGATAAATCCACCAACAACTCAAATTCGAAAATTTTGACGAAAACAATACTTTCTCCCATATACTATGGTATAGTTGGAGAAAGTAAAAATTGTACGCAACTATACATGAAAATCGATGGTATAGGCTGATGTAACATTTAGAGGGTAAATTAAGTGTTTTTGTGGATAGATATACTTAGGAATGAAATTAAACTTATTTTTGGATGTTTGTTCTTGAACTCAATGATAGTTGAACTATGAAGTTATAGATTAACTTACTTCGAAAGTAATTTAGTTGATAAAAATAATTAAATGGCTCCATCATTAGCCATTTAGTTTTGATGAATACCATTTTATAACCAATTTAAATATTGCTTCATATTTGAATAAACTGAAGATACAAAAATGGATAAAACTCAGGTAAAACCAAAAGTTAATAATGAAAACAATATTCTGTAAGAACACATGAGATTAATACATAGTTCACATCCCGTTTCAAAATACCTATCTTTCATATCACAATTTTATTTTGACCGAAGTAGAATAGTTTTACATGCATGTACATTATGGCCTGGATCGGTAAATTTTAAATCATATTTTTTAAAACTGTCTTTCTCTTAATTTTCCCTGAATATTTTAACTCGTGACATTTTAGTGGATGTTATAAGCAACATTGAAATCTTCTACTTATACGTTTTTTTCATAGAATTTGTATATTTAATATAGTTATGCAATTCAAATGTAAATTTAATATTTATAAGTGTTTCATACATATATAGCAATGTTTTATGATTATAAGTGTCTAGGACCATATACGTAAAAATGTTAGTATTTGTTTTAGTTGTTTTTCAGTTGTTGGGTACAGTAGTTATAAACTATTTATTTTGTATAATTTTTATCTAGACTAAATTATGACTAATGATACTTTCAATGTTTTAGATTTTTCAAAATCAACATATGTACATGCAGTTTAGAATTAATCTAACAGTTTTGATTTTGTTTAATTATTTGCTATTTTATTTTGATTTTAATGTAAGAAAAAAAAATATAAATAAGAAAGTGTGTTTTCTTTAGTAGGCATATATAACAGTGTATTATATATTCGAGCAGTGCTGTGAATAATTTTAGATTTTAAGTGGACCAACTGGACAGACGGTCAAATTTACCATTGTTATTGTGCACCACTTGTCTTTAATGTAGCCTATGTAAATATTATTGAATAAAGCACTTTTCTATTCTATTCTATTCTACACTAATTTAACCAAACCTAACAATATGAATTTTTGAATAACAAATTGAAGCTTACCATGTGCCTTCATAAATTTTTACGGTTTAGTAGTTGGTTTACAAAATAAAATTCACTTGTTTTCCAGTGCTTAATAGTGAGTATATTTAAAAGGGGGCCAACGAAATAAAGAAAACAAATTGCATAACTGTTTTTCTTGTTTTATAACTTATTTTATTGCTATTTACGATAAAAAGGGTAAAAGCAAATAAAAGGTATGAAGCACCCAAAGAAAATTGCCACAATTTCAAAATAAAAATAAATAACAAGGAATAGGCTAGTCACAATTCCAATGTCTTGGTTTTAAGGCTGCGGTCTACCCCTGGCGCGCACCCAAATGCAAGGGTTTTTTAGAATCGTGTTATCTTCTGCCAAATGAAGCCTAGAGCTATAAATAAGGTGTCATATTAAAGAAGAATAACGGTACTAGTTTTCGTCTGTTACAATTTTGTAATTAGTTCATTAAAACAAATAGAAAACTTCAGTTAAAAATCGAGAAAAACAGATGATTTTAGACCGGTATAGCTGAAATTAGACATTTTATTTTAAAATTCTAAAAAGATAGCCGACTAGATCCTTTTTTCTACTTTTAGAAAAAGTTAAGAGCCAATCTCTATCTTAATTGGTTATTTTTAAAACACGATCCCCGTAAACCTCTGCATCTATAAAACTCAAAAACAGATAATTTTACACAATTATAACTGAAATTAGAAATTTTATTTGAAAATTCTAAAAAGATAGCCGACGAGATCCTTTTTTGTACTTTTAGAAAAAGTTAAGAGTCAATCTCTATCTTAATTGGTTAATTCTGAAACACGATCCCCGTAAACCTCTGCAGCCATCAAACTCGCCTAGCTCTACGGCCGTGAGGCCGGCATATTCAGCATTGTTGTTGTTTTTGTTTTGGTTGGGGTAGACCGCAGCCTTAAAAACTAACCTCAGCCATTTTAGTTTTCACTGGGCCGAAATCCTATTTTAAAGTTTTAATGAGAAGTTAAACGTAGCATTGTTGTAACGTCCCCGTTACTTGGAATAACACTTATGGAACATCGGCCTGATCAACCTATGACAATTAAACCTACATTGTTGGGACGCCTTCAACCGCTCTGCAATTCCAGTGACATATCTGATATGCAGATTGCCGACACTACCTTGCAGGCGCAAATAAATCCTAAGTTGCCACTCATTGTGACCCCGGCCTCCCCAGTTGAACTTTGTGCCGCTCACGTCTGAGCACGAGCGGCTGATAACCGCCGAGAGACGGATTTCTGGCCATTGCCGAATTAAGTCGTTGGCGTCAAACATGTGTGATGTGCGGATCGTCGAGCCCTCTTCTCTTCTGGATTTTGATTATTTGAGGATTTAAATAAGAGGTAAGGCAGAACTTGTGCATTCGAATATATGAATATGTTTATTTTGAATCAATTTAAAGAGTAACTATGCCGATTCAGTTTAAATTCATATTATTTTGGTTGACAAAATGTGGTTGACCGTTCATTCACAAAAATACAGAAAAACCTCGTGGTGAAAATGATTTAATTGTCTTAAATTATAATGTCATGGAATAATATTAGTTATTTTAGAATAAAAAAATTGTGTAGTTGTGAGTTTAAAATGTGGAGTCAGTTATTTCTTTTTTATTTGTTCATTTTAAATTCACGTGAAGCCTTCCATAAGAATTTGGTGTATTAAATAAAATGTAAAATATATTTAAAATAATTGTTAAATGCGGTAATGTCAATTTATATAGGCCTAAATCTTGTGCTATTGTCATTGGTTCAATTTCCTTGGTGTACTCTGTTTCACTAATGGCATTTTGCTGAAGTAACATGATTTTATATAAAATAGTTTTATATTAAATAAATTCAGTCCCTTAAAATCATTGTTGAATGTTGTGAGAAATCTGTCTACTTTTGTTGCTGTATGATTAAATAATAATAATTCAGTCCTTCTCTCTCAATTTAATTTTGTTATAAATATTTAATAGTTTTAGGTTAATTTCTGTGACAAATAAGTTATGTAAGTCTATTGCGACTTACATACCTAAAAATAATGACAACATAAGGAATAAAACCTTTATTTAAGGATAAAAAATAAATAATAAAATAAGGAAAATGTTTAATTGTGTGGTCTTAAAATTAGTCATATAGGTTAATCATTGGTGTTCAGTATATTTCTTGAGATTTATAATTTCGAATTGTTAAATATATTTTATTAATTACGTTTGGGTGATAAAATGTTGTGGCTAATAAATGTGGACTCCAGATACTGTAGATTTTGTGTTATGTTGCTTAATTCGCAAAATTTTTTAAACACCCGAATTGATAAAATTTTTGTGTGAAACAATTAATTAATTAATTAATATCATGTGTACTCAGATAAAATATTTGATTTTACTTAAATTTCCAATTTGTATTTTGCTTCCGAAATAATACACTTTGTGCGTTGGTAATCTACTCTCTGTTTTACAAATAAAGTCTTGTGTTTGTCAAGGATAAATGTTTAAAAGTTATTAGTTGGCTCAGACTAATTTTAATAATGATTGTTTTCTTAAATTGATTAAATTTTGAAGCTCTAGGTAAATTAATTTAGCTTTAGTAGGAAAAAATTGTAAATACGATGTGAGTCTATCTAGATAGGAAGTTTTCTAGGGTTTCCGCCTTTGGACATTGTCACTGCCGCGACCGCTGACCTGCCGCCTGTTGGAACCATAGAACTATAAACTATAAACTGTTTATATTTCTATGGTTGGAACCTGGCGCTCGCCTAGGCGCTGGACACGGCCTCGCTACACCGGTCTTCTGCCCGCCTGTCTGTTCTGTCCTGACTCTTGGACGTCTGTGGGCCTCCTTATAGTGGACTGCCGCTAGACTGGACCAGGATGATTGGGTGCACCCTCCACGACCGATAAGTCTCACAATTTATTTGACCTATTTGAATTAACAGAAGTTGCATATCGGAGTTGAACATATTAGGCTAATCTGAACGTAGGCCTAAGCCTTGACGTGAGTCAACTCAGTGTGAGGCCAGACATCAAGAAGGCTCGTGTGATCGAAAGGCTAGGTCCTTGAGGATTTTCACCGTCGGAACTTGGAACTTTTCATCCCCACGGAATTTAGTATTAGTAATTTGTTATAAATATTTCCTCATAGTGTTAAGTTGTGCTAATTTTTCTTTATATGATTGTCTCTATGTGTACATTGTTTAATTATTTCAGATTGTCAGTAAATGGTAGAATAATAAATTTTTGGAGTATTTTTGGTCTTTAGCTAACAGTGTCTTTGGAAACCCTGCATTCCAGTACTTTGGCTGATTAATCCTGATAAGCAAATAATTCCAATCATTATCATTTTGTTATATGGTATAAACATTTTGGGCATTTTTATGGGCTATATCTAAGTCTGATTATAGATGGTTAAGATAAGTTTTGCATGAAAAGTCAACTTTTTCAGATTTTATTGGTAAATTGCTCTGCCTTACTGTTGGTTATCACTTTGACACCAGGCCCGGCAGAACTGATTCCCCATTGTCATCCTGAAGTTATGTCAATCCACAAATGGGGTGGAGCCCTTAAATTTAGCAGTTTATTTTGCAAACCCTCTGAGTGTAGCCCAGTGGAATCAGCAGTAGGCCTACCAGCATCTTTAACCCCAACGAAAGTTTAAAAAATCCACACCCTTCTCCACTGTACTGGTCGGGAAAAATTCAATCTGAAATTATAGAGGTTACATTGAAACTTATATGAAATCGTTTTTAGGGAAACTCTAAGCCACTATTATAATTTTTACGTACTAAATGTAAATTGTTAAAAAAAAAAAAAATGTATATAGTATAAAATCCAGAAAATTTGTGGTTGAATAAAGGAAATTTAATACGACGTTGTTGAATACGACGGTATTGCAGTGAGCTTTTGATTATCTAATATTATACTTTGTATGTTATCATTGCAATGTAATAACGAATTAATTTTAATAGTATTGTAAAGTATATTCAATTTGAATCTTATCTTTTAATTAATCAAGTAATAATTAGTTGCATTAGGTCCGTAGCTGGTTTATCATGAACACATATTTACTTCCTCAAAGTTAAACACTCAACATTAAATAAGAAACTATTATAGTTTACGATGCACTATTATTAATCTTATGTATAAAACTATATTATAAAGGAAGCCCGTTTTATAACTGTTGTCATCCGTAAAAAAAGTAACATTGACAATTACAATGTTTTAGAATTAATATTATTAATATTTTATTAATACCGGTACTGTATTCTAAAGATTTTTTTCCCAAATTGATAAGAAGAGACCAAGCAAACATCATTCCCCACAAGCCATTTTCCCCATATCTAACACATCCACAGAAACACAATCGTTCTTTTTCATAAAAATCTGTAATAATAGTATTGTTTGGGCAAAAGAGAAATTTATAAAAGCTATTTAAATAAACTTCTGATTTTCAACCTCAATAGAATGAAAATAAATTGCTGATTCTAAAGGATAGATGAATTTGTGAGCATTAATAAATAAACCAGAGTTTGTGACAATATTAATATAATTAAACAAAGTTCAGCATTAAAAAACAAATAAACACATTATTTCTCAAAAAATTCATCAAAGAATAAAATTAAAATAATTTTCAGTGGAAAAGTCCATGAAAAATATAGACTGCCAGAAGGATTTGATCCAGGAAACATCAATTTACAAGTCCCAAGCTCTTGCCACTGGTCTACAGGAACAGTTGATTTAGGTGTACTGAATGGTATGAAGACAAGTATAGTAATTACTTTATTCATTAAAATTATGATGGGTCAGATGTCGAAAGTTCACGGCTGTTATTTTCATATTTGTTTGAATAAAACAAATATAAAAGTCATAAAAAATTGTTAAAAAAATTGTTGGTTAAAGGTGCACCACAGAGTGCAGAATTGTGTCCACAGCAGAATTGTGTCTGCTGTTTGGAAAAATGTTTAATAGTTGTTGACATGATATTTGATAAAAAATACCACACAAGGTGATATTTATTTGATATTTTACAGTAGTCTAAGTATATATTGTCATTTTATTTTATTTATTAGCTGTGATAAACAATTATATGTAGATGCACATTTACATGAGTTTTACGCGGGTGTGTTTCAATTTGTGGTTTGGATGCTTTGTTACATCAGTTGAAAGCTGGTACGTTTCACTCTGGGTAAGATACTTTGTTACATAAGTTGTAATTATGTGTGTTCAACTATGAGTTTGGGATATTTTGTTACATCAGTTGTAAACTGGTGTATTCAACTCTGAGTTTGGGATGCTTTGTTACATCAGTTGAAAGCTGGTACGTTTCACTCTGGGTAAGATACCTTTTTACATAAGTTGTAATTATGTGTGTTCAACTATGAGTTTGGGATATTTTGTTACATCAGTTGTAAACTGGTGTTTTCAACTCTGAGTTTGGGATGCTTTGTTACATCAGTTGTAAGCTGGTACGTTTCACTCTGGGTAAGATACTTTGTTACATAAGTTGTAATTATGTGTGTTCAACTATGAGTTTGGGATATTTTGTTACATCAGTTGTAAACTGGTGTATTCAACTCTGAGTTTGGGATGCTTTGTTACATCAGTTGAAAGCTGGTACGTTTCACTCTGGGTAAGATACTTTGTTACATAAGTTGTAATTATGTGTGTTCAACTATGAGTTTGGGATATTTTGTTACATCAGTTGTAAACTGGTGTATTCAACTCTGAGTTTGGGATGCTTTGTTACATCAGTTGAAAGCTGGTACGTTTCACTCTGGGTAAGATACTTTGTTACATAAGTTGTAATTATGTGTGTTCAACTATGAGTTTGGGATATTTTGTTACATCAGTTGTAAACTGGTGTATTCAACTCTGAGTTTGGGATGCTTTGTTACATCAGTTGAAAGCTGGTACGTTTCACTCTGGGTAAGATACTTTGTTACATAAGTTGTAATTATGTGTGTTCAACTATGAGTTTGGGATATTTTGTTACATCAGTTGTAAACTGGTGTTTTCAACTCTGAGTTTGGGATGCTTTGTTACATCAGTTGTAAGCTGGTACGTTTCACTCTGGGTAAGATACTTTGTTACATAAGTTGTAATTATGTGTGTTCAACTATGAGTTTGGGATATTTTGTTACATCAGTTGTAAACTGGTGTATTCAACTCTGAGTTTGGGATGCTTTGTTACATCAGTTGAAAGCTGGTACGTTTCACTCTGGGTAAGATACTTTGTTACATAAGTTGTAATTATGTGTGTTCAACTATGAGTTTGGGATATTTTGTTACATCAGTTGTAAACTGGTGTATTCAACTCTGAGTTTGGGATGCTTTGTTACATCAGTTGTAAGCTGGTACGTTTCACTCTGGGTAAGATACTTTGTTACATAAGTTGTAATTATGTGTGTTCAACTCTGAGTTTGGGATATTTTGTTACATCAGTTGTAAACTGGTGTTTTCAACTCTGAGTTTGGGATGCTTTGTTACATCAGTTGAAAGCTGGTACGTTTCACTCTGGGTAAGATACTTTGTCACATAAGTTGTAATTATGTGTGTTCAACTATGAGTTTGGGATATTTTGTTACATCAGTTGTAAACTGGTGTATTCAACTCTGAGTTTGGGATGCTTTGTTACATCAGTTGTAAGCTGGTACGTTTCACTCTGGGTAAGATACTTTGTTACATAAGTTGTAATTATGTGTGTTCAACTATGAGTTTGGGATATTTTGTTACATCAGTTGTAAACTGGTGTATTCAACTGAGTTTGGGATGCTTTGTTACATCAGTTGAAAGCTGGTATGCTTCACTGGGATTATGATAAATTATGTACCAGTTGTAAACGATATGCTCCACAATTGGGCTTTGAAGAAGAAAATGGAGAAAAAAATAAGAAGAAAAAAATTGCCTTATTAAAAAAAAAAATAATAACAAATTGTAAATTAAATGAAAGTCTCTCCCGTTTAAGTATGCAAAAACTTCTTCTCTCGTTAATTCTATTTGATTAAGAACGTCTTCAAAAAAAATTACATCTACTGACAAAATTAAAAACATACTTAACCTTTCCAAAATTACATAAACTACAATAATAATTTTTATTTTGAAATCCCATGTCATCGCCCTCAACTAAATGTTAACTGATTTTAAATCTTACATCCCTCGGCACTCAGTGATCCACCAAATCGGCGTTGAACTTATCCATCTTACCTGATTGGGGCAGGATTACACTGGGGCTGTGTTACATTGAAATATCAGTTGTAAGCTGATGCTTCTCACCCTCGGACGAAGATACATTGCCACTGCAGGCCATCAAATATCAGCAACGAGGCGCAATAATCTGGTTTGGTTGACGCAAGTTAGGTTTATGGCAATCACAGAAGAAAAGTATTTAAAATATTTTAAACTTCTTTCCAGATTTATCTTACAATGTTATCAGCTGTGTACATTAATAAAGTGTGTCTAAACTTTCTCTAAGTTTGATATATTCAAACACACAATAATTTAGATCCCAAGTACTGCACAATGGAGTTTTACGACCCTAAGACCACAAAATCTTTCCATTTAATCAACTATATCTAGCGTTGTGATATATGCAAATGCACAACAATTTAGTTACAAAGTTACCCAGTAGTTGCTGGTTGCCCCAAGCCTTGGCACCCTTGATTTCGTTCACTCTATACACTGATTTCATGATTCAAATATACCATCTAGAACAACAAGTCTTGGCTTGTTTCCTGTTGTCCAATGCGGCTCAGATTTTTATTTGGAAAATGATTAAAGGAAAACTTAGAGCAATTTAACAATTGAACGTTTTATTTTTTCTTTGCTGTTTGTTACCTCTGCCAACGTTTCCTAATTCCAACAATTTTCCTTGTTTAAATCATCTAAATTTTCTATAAAACAGCAGACTGAGAAGTATAATAATAAAAATTTTTATTCAATCGAACCCAAAAGTCTGGCTTTCGTTGTCACTTCGTCCGTCATTCTTCCTCAATTCAGTGATCTTTTCGAAATATCTCTAGTATTCCAATTAATTATTGTCATTTTAAATTATTTCATTTTATGCAATTATTAAAACTACCTTAATTGAACTAACAATCCTTCTTGTGGCTATTATTGGTTTTTAATGGTTCTTAAATTGCGAATTTTTAGTTAATATTTTTATCAATAACTTCATTTATAGTAAGTGTACTTGAAACACTGTTACGTAAAACTACTACTAAGGCTCTAATTATATTACTTGTCTTAACCAAAATATTAAATATATTAAATTTTATATTAAAAATTTCTGAACTCGGATACGTAAAATTGTTATAGTTTCTTTGTATGGTATATTTATAAGAATCCTGCGTTTCTTGGCCTCCCTGTGCCTGAACTGAAGCATCTTAAACCTACACTATATATGTATTTTTATTACATATATCATTCATTTGCCTTTTTTCTTTGTATTACAACTTACCTCAATCAAAACTGATATTTTTATTCCACTTGTATAATTTCCAGATAACACCAATTACTTCAATCATATGTAATCATAACCGTATCTCCAAAAGTTTAACACAAAAATTTAAAGCATAATACCTAGAATATTTGCAACTCTAAATTTAATTTTTATAAGGGTTAGTTGGTTTAAAAACGAGCAGTAGGCGGTTATAAAATATTTTTTGTAATTTTTGTTGGTGAGTAGTGTTTATTGGCCGGTTCTTTTAGTGTCGTGGCATATACTTTATGTTTTATGCTGTCCATTTTAATAACTTATGTAGGTAAATTTTAAAACTAATGTACATTTTATTTTTTTTATTATTTTATAGTATTTGGGTATTATGAATTTTTATAGGGTCTAGTACGTAATGTAAAACAATTCAAATTTGTAAACACTGTATGGTCATACTGTGATGCAAAAATCAAAATTAAAATGTGCTTTAGAAAAACCCACCGAGCTTTGTTCTGAAACAATGGAGACATCCTGGGCAGCAAACTTACCAAAGCATCCCAGTTTAGTCCTGGAACTCTTCCAAGATAATGCCTCTCCTCATACTTTTAGTCATTTTAAAAATGACGCTTTATTCGTTTTTATTAAGACAGTACGGCAAACCCATCATAACAATTCATTTCCCCTTAAGTAAAATCTGAATATTATCTATAGATTTTTTGAGATTATAAAATAATTTCAAAGGAGGGAAAATAGCAAACTATTTATGTTTTGAAAAATAAAACTCATAATTAATTATAGTTATTCTTTGCAATGACACTGTAGTCATGAAATTGTGTTTGACGTATTAATTTACTAAACGTGTACCTACTAAATCAACTTAAATTGTGAAACTGACAATAGCCAAATAATTCAAATAACTAAGTTAAATAATATATTCTGTTAAATTAGTGTATAACTAATCTTTTTCGTTATTATTAGTAGTGTGTTTTGGTTACTCCTGGCTCAGGTCAGCTGCCCCCGGAAGCCATGCGCCGGGGCACACAGCTTCCGGTCGGTTATTAAATGAGGGGGGAGGAGGTGGGGTGAGCGTTTGAATCAAATCTGCGCATAAATTAAAAGTTAGTTCAAAACTGAAATTCAACAACTGGGGGCTGAACTAAATGTTCGCATAAATTAACCGGGCTCAACTAAAACTTTGCATAAATTAAAAGTTAGTTAAAAAACTGAAATTCAACAGTCGAACAAAAGTAGAAGTCAGTCGAAAAAGGAGAGGGGATAATTGCTTCAAGGTCATCCGGAGGGAATTTTAAAAAAGACTGAACTGCTAAGAGTTCAGTTTAACGTCAATCGTCGTACAGGTCAGTCGAAACCGACGAGTGACCGAAGAATAGCTTCAAGATCATTCCTCACCGTCAAATATACATCCGAAACTTGGACGGGGTCCTGTGGATTCGGTGAAGGCGAAGTTCTCGGAGGATTCTCCCTCGGGTGAGTAGTAGATGATATTTCGTGAACTTGTTCTTGTTCTTGGTTTGTATCCATCTTCGTGTAGTGTAACTTAGAGCGGAGTTGTTGTTAGTCGAAGAGCGTATAGAAGAATGAAGCAGGAATTGTCGTGAGCGCACTTATATAAAGAATGGTGGGGATGAAATAGAAAAATCTGTTGAACACAGTCGATAGGTGTAACAAGTTCGAAGTTGTAGAAACGTCCTAAACTAATATTGTAAAAAAATCAGCATTGAATACTCTTTCCCCCACGTAATTTTATGTATATTAAATAGTATTATACAGATTTCGCAGATAAGGGCTACTGTAATTATTTTGAAATATGTAAAGAATAACCATAAGTACCCTTTTTGGAAGAACATTAATTTATTATTGCACTCACATGTTTCGACTTAAAGTCATTTTCAAAGTGCTTTTTGTACTTAACCCAAATGGTTATTATTTACTTATTTCAAAATAAATAGTATTATATGTTTATTCATGTAACTATTCTGTATTACTACATTATTGATAATCCACAGCCATTATTACTACATTATTGATAATCCATTATGGATAACTTCACACATAAAACATTAATATTAAAATTATTTTGTTGGATATTTAGACAACAGTACATTTTATATGTCAAGACATTACAAACTTTACACTCTAAACTCTAATCTTGTAAAAAATTATATTGTATTAAAACAAATTAAAAAGTGCTTCAGCTTATCCTGAAATTCTTTCAGTCTTCAGCTTATCTTCAAATTGAACAAACACGTTCTTTAAAAACTCTTAGTTGATAAAAATAAATAAAAAATAAAAAAACTACTAGACATAAATGAAAGTTTTTCATTGCGATTGATAGTAGGCCCTACTGTATAGTGGAAATTTGGTGGAAGGTAAAAGCTTCTCACAATTGACTTTTTAAACGACGGAAAATGATTTTATCCAATTATTTATTTTAAATATAAGATATCGGGTGAAATATTTAATGACATAGTCTACCGTGAGTTGTTAGATGTATTTTTATTTAGTTTTAACTAATCATCACACTATCTCTATCAATATGACATTCTTAAAGATGGATGCAGAAGTTATTGGGAACTTTGGATCGCAACCTTGTCGTGTTATCGGAACAGCACCTATAGCCAAAATTATAAGCCTCTGTAATTTAGATGAATCTATACCTTAAACAGGATAATAATCTACAGCTGTATATAAGAATATCATGTTTCCACATAAATTACCATTTCAAGGTCAAGAACTGAATAGTTGCCTAAACGATTTATGAAACCTGTGTTTTCATAAAAATTTTAATTTATTAATTGATATGAATCATCAAAAGGAAGTAGATATTTCGACCCCTTTCTTAAAAACCAATATATAAAATTGGTAAAAAATTATTTTTAAATATGAATTTATTTATTTGTTACGGGTTTTTTCATGGAGTCCACGAACTTGCAAAAATAACACATATCTGTAATAAATTTCCTTGTTATTGACATTTATTCAAACTATTTACAGGATTATAATGATAGTTTGTTTGGTTTTGGCATTGAAACAGATCACCACCATAACCATTCATACAATTTTCTTCTGTCTTTATTTTAGTTCTTGACATTTTTGTAACCAACGTGTTATTCAACTTATAAATTTATTGCATTCGTCTTTATTTCTTAAAAATGTGGTTTATTCCCACTTTATATGTCTCCAGATAAAAATACTACAGAGGGCCTGGGTCCGGAGAAGCCAAAGAGTTCACCCAAATAGTCCATCACCAAATAATTAAACTGGGACCAAATAATTAATGTATCTTTTAAGATTTCTAAGGGCATGTACACATGATAGCGTTGCGTCGCGCGTTTCAACGCATGGTAGATGTACACATGCTTGACTCCACCCAGCGTTGACGACGGGTTAGTCTCAGCTGGGAACTCCTCAGTTTCGCTATGGATGTCGAAGAGGTAGCATGTCTTATGGTAAAAGCAAGGAATCAGCTATTTCCAAGATTCGGTGTTTTACCTGAAACTCATTGAGGGCACCTTAATTAAACATTCCGGATTCAAAACCAATTTGAAATTTCGAAGTTACTCCTTTGCCTCATGTATTTGAAGCAGATGATGCATTTGGCCTCTCTAAACATGTGCCCTTAGGTGGGGAAATTAATGACTCACTCCAAGAGAATTTTGAACTACAGACTTTCAAAAGCTCGATGGTATATAGAATGTACCTTTGGCATTTTTGCAAACAAATAGATGATATTACATAGACCACTTATTAATGCAAGCATAGACCTTGCAAACAGTATCATACTGGCGTGCTGTGAACTGCACAGTTATGTAAGTCAATGAGATGGATCTTGGTATGAAGATTTACTTCACCAAGCCCGGTTTACGAACTTGAACGTTGAACATCCGATTCGGCCGAACATCTATGCAAAAGGAGTGAGAGACAGATTTGCACGTTACTTAATTTAAGAAGGAAAATTACCATAGCATGATACGGTTTTAACAGGAAATCTATCAACTAGATCGGTGACAAATGTTCTTAGTAAAATTAATGTTTGTTAATAAACTACAACACTTTTTCTTTTGTCTTTGTATTTAGTTTATTTTGTGGTGTTGAGGTTGGTTCTTAATATGTACTATGTTTTATCTGTAAAAAATCAACACTTAAGAAAATTATATTGTTTGATGAAAAAACTGACCGAACTTTGAAAGGTCTTCTTCGGAAAAAGTATCGAGTTCTAGCTAAGCAGATCTCTTCTTGACCATGTTTTTGTATTATAAACTCTCCATATTCCATATTGCAGGGCGATTTTTAAAGCTCCTCAATAAATAACTCGATGTCAAAAGAAGCCAAATTCCCCTCCACGATGATGCAATAATATTATTAATACAACTGGTATGATCCACCAATATTGAAACACCTGAAAATCGCGCGTATGACAGAGTCATGTGTACGTTTAGATATAGACCATGGCAACTTGAGGCGCGTGATATTGGAGCGCTTCACAAAGACATCTCGAGGCGCGCGCTGAAACAACCTTCCGTGTCCAAACGTGCGTTGCATGTGTACACATCCATTTGTTCTCATATATTTCAGCAACTCGCGTTGGAACGCGTGGTGTCAAACGCGCGATGCAACGCTATCATGTGTACATGTCCTAAAGTTAAGCTCTCTGGATTAACTCTGGAGCATTTAAAGATATATGAAAATACCCCACAGCAAACTTGAGCTTAGTGTGACAAATGTAATGAGGGGTATAGCAAGGGTCACTTAAAAAAAGGAGTCCAGAAATATACTAAAAGAGCAGGTCAGTATATATTTTCAGGACGGTCTGTTTGAACACTAAAGCCAATTAATATTATTACATCCAACAAAAAGTCATTATATTATTATTTATGATAAAATATATAATAAATATCTGTTTGATTTAAAATGTTTAATTTCAAATCGTGGGTTGCTTATTAAAAGAAACAATACTTCATCATTAGTTGATTGGTTGCCGAAAGATGAAACAAAACTGATGATTACCAATTGTTCATTTATTGACACTGTGGACTAATTTATTGCGCTTTGAAACAGTTCAGCAGACGGTGAAAAATTTAACAATGATTGTGCGATATTAATGGTATGGAACAATTCTGCGCTATAAAAATAATACAAAAGACATTTCCAATAGTCGTTAATTGATATGAATCAAATTACTGCAGAACTATGTTCAAGAATAGCAATGCACAATTTTACACTTTTTTTGCATAGAGTGTGTTCCTTTTTTCGAGCAAGTCAAAATTTGAGCACAATCAGCCCGATTTATTACCCACTTCTTAGAGCGACCTGAAGACGATATTTAATAACTTTTATTACAATTAATACCTTTACGGTGAAGAGAATCAATTAAAACATAGATACAAAATAAAAATAGAAGTGTTGCAATTTGCTAAGAAACAAACTTTTGTCCCAAAATTCATGTTTTTTTTTAACCATTTATAATGTATATTATTATCTACCGTTACGACTTATTGACTGTCAGACCAATTGAAACTAGTTGTTACTTATTTATAATTAATTGTTAATGTTTAACTTTTAAAAATTATTAATTTATTAGACGGATTATTCTTATCAAAAGACGTTGTGAGTTAGAGTTCAGTTAGAGTTACAGTATAACAATAATAGTTAATTCTTTGTATATTTCAAAATATATTAGAGCCTATGGAAATTTACAAAAAACTGACGATAATGATAACAGCCTTTTTACGATCTCTCAATTCATTCCATTCCAGTTTTCTTAGCAATTGTTATTATGATTTTTTTCCATCACTAAATCAATATTCAAAATGTTTCTTTTCCTCGGTATCGTGTTTGCGTTTCAATTACACCTCCCTCCCTATTCTTAGTATTACTCCTTGAGTCTTTTTATTTGATTTCTTCATAGTTCATTTCCTGGACCATTAACTTTTTTACTCCCATTTGTATATTAATGAGGCCACTAAGAAACCGGTTAGAATAGTAGCATATTAGCCTACATGATTATTCTAAGAAGTTAAATAACTTATAACAAAAATAACTGGTCGTAACCTAAATATTGCTAATATCGTGATTTTTATACTTTGTTCTCATAATATTACTGGACGCTAAATACCCTTAAAACCTATTTGGTGATTGTAATGTATAAGAAATTGTGTAAACATCTACTAGTCTTCATAATTATAAAACCAGCCACTTGAAGCAGCAATATTAGTCTAAACTTCCATCTTTCACCTTCAACATTGCAGGTTGCACTATGTAGGCTAGTCAAAGAATCATGTAATCCATTTGAGGAGCCGTAGTGTCTTCCCGAGGTCTCGGTTCAAACTAGAAAGGATACTGAAGTTTTCCTGTCTATTGCAACGACCGTATTGACGTTATCGAAACTCTCTCACGTAGTTAACTCACACTTATATATATATATATATATAAAAAAAAAAAAAAAAAAAAAAAAAAAAAAAAAAAAAAAAAAAAAAAAACACTGATAAAAACTCCAAATCATTGTACTTCTGGCAATAGGTTTTAAGTACGAATGGTTGTAATTAAAACCATAAAATCAATTATTTAAGTGAGGGCTTTGTTAAAAAGACAACACCGTTTTCAGGTGTTTCAAACTGCCAGATTTATTCAGCACAGAATACAACTAATAAACACAACGAGATCAAATAACATTCTGTAGTGATTCTGTAAATACAAAAATGTTATACGTAAGCTGCAAAGTATAGCTACAAGAGCTTCAACTATCGGTAGGCAACGATTATAAAAATCCACCGATAAACTTTTAGTGAAGTTCTTAGTGAATGAAAGTTCTGAGCTTGTTGCTATCGTAATTAGAGCGATTTTGCTCGTTATAATACAACACGACAGCTGTTACCAGAAACCGGCTTGGTACGATTTTAATGTCCAAAACTATATCACCAGTATTCAGTTTACTAACTTATTCAATGCTTTATTGTTGTTTTTTTGTTTTTTTTTTTAATTTTTTTAATAACAGCTACAAATACACAATCAAGTTTTAAGAATGGTATATCTAACATTATATCTAATACAAACACGTACAATTCTAATAGGTTTGACAGTGTTGTGAGTCAAAACAAAAAGACCCATAAATCCATCAATTTTAGATTTAGATTAATACATTTCAAGTGCATAGTTTCAATGCACTTGAAATGTATTTGGGTATACACGATAACTTATTCATGTAATGTAAATAACGTGATTACCGGAAACTATAATATTCCTTATCTGAATGGTAAAATTTCTTTATTTATCGTTTTAGGTTTGTTAAATTACAAACACACACAATTTAAAAAGTCGAATTCCTAATATTCTTAGATTTTTATATTTTAAATGTGTCATTTGTCTGCAACTGTTTATTGTGTTGGTTTACACAGTTACCAAACTTTTATTAATAAGTTAGTCACGTGTGAATAAATTCATATACAAATTTAAAGCTTTTTAAATTCAGTAGCTTCTATGTTTAACTTTATGAAAAATTTTTATCGAATGAAATCTGTTGCAACAACGGAAATGTCGGGGCTTCTCATATAAGATTAAATAATATTATTGATTGAGCCGGATTATTTGCGGAAACAATTAAAAGATATTTACGTAATATCATGGTTTGCTTATTCAATATTGTTTACATTTCAATCTACATCCCACACTAAAGTTGCAAATTATTGTGTGAAAATTGATTAAATAGCTATTAATGTACATATGTACTTAATAATGTAACTGGTCCTGATTGGCATATGGCAAAAACACAAAATGCATTTTAAATACTTGGTACAATTTCAAGACAATTTATTGTTTTTATCTTTTATCCTTATATTTAAAACTTTATAGAATTTTTTTATAAATAAATGGAACCAAATCAATTTAAAATTTATTTAATGAAAATCGGTGTACATTTTATTTAAATGATATGTTCAAGCATTTGAAATGTCTCATGAACGATGATCCAATCATATATCAAGATGATGAATTACCCTTCTTGAAAGCAATCCTTACGACGCTTTAAAAGACATCTTCACCCCTGTAAAAACACTGAAAACATGCCTCCACATTCCCCTGTTTCGGATAATGTTTCTGAATATTTATTGTTAAAAAATATGTTTTCTTGTAGATTTAGGTTGAATCTGGGACCCTCATAACTCATATTATGTAAAAATAAATTGTATTAATAAAAAAACTATCTGGCAGGTTGCTAAGGAACAAACATCTCTTAAAAGTATGGGAAATTAAGTTACGTTTCGCCATTAATGAGAGTTAAATGTTAACATTTTCAAACTTTTATTCAACTAAGTAACTACAGAATAAAAAAAATGACCGTGATAATAATAAGAATCACAAAAATATCTCATTTACTTTTTAAATAATAGCTACATTTACCTTTAGGTATAAAATTGCATGTAGCCAATAATTTAAAACATATGTGTAATTTCAAAACAAAAAAGTTTCAGATATAATAAAAATACTTCTTAATATTGTTGTAATGGTTTTTTAAATAAGGAGTAAAAGTTTCAAAATGATATTTCACTATTTGTAAAATTGATGTGTACCTAAAATGCCTAAAGGTGGGCGGGCGTATGGAGGTCTGGGTTACTTTAGGTTTCAAAGGAACGCCCATATTCCGAAACAGTTTTTTACAGGAATTTTCTAAAAACAAGATTGATGAAGTTAAAACTCTCCTGTCTCATTCAAGTTGAAGTATCACACTATATTTTAATGATTATAAAAATGTCTAACCAGCCAATAACTTCACGCTTTGGACTATTTTTATATATATTGACAATATTCCAATATTCGTTCACCAGTACAAGGGCTATAAAGTTGCTCAATGGCGAGAGCTGAACCCAGTTTCTGGAGAAATTAATAATAATGTACAGCCAAATTGATAATTGTCGTGAAGTATACAACTACATTACTTTTTCAAGACGGTGATCGGCAGACTGCAACCTATTTGCCAATTGACTTGAAACTCTTTAGGGGACCGCTAGAACGGACAGTTAAGGACTGTTTAATTGTTTTCCGGTTCACAGAAGCCATTAACCTGGTGGATAACAACTGTGCCATAAAGCTGACTTTATGAGCCCGTCCCGGCAATGTTGTGTCCAATTGGACAATGTAGTCCGGTATTGAAACATTTATGAACAAAAAGTGTTCTTCACGGTGTTAATAAAATCATACATTTATGATTTCATATGGCTAATTATTCTAATATAAGGAAAGCTAAAGCAAATATTTGTCTATGCATTTTTTTTTTTTTTTGAAAAAAGTCAATGAAGGTAGATGAGCTATCAGAAAAACACAATCATATTCTTTATTTTGAGTGATATTGATCTAATTAAATGATTAGGTGAGTATTATAAGCATTAATTTTAATGAACTGCACAAGCGAAATATGTATAAAATAATTTATGAGTTTTTCAGAGTTGTAAATGATCACAGTAGAAGCTGATGGATGGGACCAGACTATGGTCGGATAACGTATAAGGTTGGTTAGACCAAAGAGTACCAGGAATATGTGTTAAAATCACTTGCATAATAACACAACGCGATGAATTTTTCCTTAGACAGTCCATTAGTTAATAAAGTAAAATACACAGTCATGGTATTGAAATAAACGTTAAATAACAAATTTAGTAAACATGATTAGCACAGTAAAAAATTCCTACACGAACTATTGAGAGTAAATGACTAAATTTTACTTGCTACTGAAACGTAAGATCGACTTGTTAAAACATAAAAGTTATTTTTAGATCATTATCGCTACATTGCTCGCACGGCGGGAGTTTGTATTTTCCTGGAAAGTGATCGGTTAATCGGATGAACGGTTGATCCGATTTCGTTTGAGAGAGCTTCGACTGCCTTCAAAACTTCATAGCAAACCTATGGAGTTTTGAAGGGAACGGTTTAAACCTCGTTTTTGTACGGGAAAACATTGACATGGTGTTAGATAGCATAATCTATTAATAGTTCAATGAAAAATGGCAACTGTGTCCAGTATTGAACATTTAGAAAGCTACTAACCTTTTTCAGGATCGAATCGGAAAACTTAGGATTCAAAGGGGAGCACTATAACCACTCAAGAATACCCAGCCAGTTTATTCTTGGCATAGTCTAAATAATAATACTAATTATTAATTATGTATTAGTAATTCATTTCAATTGTTAATTTATTATTAAATAGTACAGTCTAAATGAATAATATGGCTTTTGTATATAGTTTATATATAAACAATACAAAATGCATCGTTATAGGCAGTACAAATTTCACATTTTTTTTTTTTTTTTTTTTGAGGGAGAGGCGGAAAAATGCATTACGCACACAGGTGGCCAGCCTGTAGTGTGGGGCTCCCCTAAAAAACGGGTTTACCCACTAAAAAACCTCCTATACTCTTTAGGAATCTAACCTGGAATTGTTTATCACATTACGTCAGGCTAGGCCTAAATTTGGCTTACGCCCGTCGGGCTCGCTCCTTATCCAGCCGCTCTATCAAGGGATCTGGGCCACTTCGCGGTCCAGATCGGTTTTCTTTTCCAGGAGGATGCCCCGGACGAACTGTGACAAACAATCCCAGTTGCCCTCATCCTCCAAAATCTTTTGGCAGACCGAGTCCACCGAAAATGCACCAAATATTTGTGTGGCCTCCAGGCGGGGCCCTTCCCAACGGGGACAGCGGAAGAATGTGTGTTCCGCATCGTCGGGAACACCCGGGCAATAAATGCAGTCCGGTGAACCGGTCTTTCCCATCCGGTTCAGGTACGATCGAAAATAGCCGTGACCTGTCAAAAATTGGGTCAGGTAGTAGTCCACCTCCCCATGCCGCCGTTCCACCCATGGTTCGACCTGCTTGATAAGTCGCGCAGTCCATCGTCCTCGGGTGTCGTGCTCCCAGCTGTGTTGCCACTGCTGGAAGGTTCGGGAGCGCTCTTCTGTTCTTGCCGTGTCCTTGCCGATCTCGCCACGTCTCTGATAAATCGCTTTCCTTGAAATAGCTGAAAAATTTCACAATAATTAAAGCAAATTATTATTAAAGGTTCGTAGGCAATTCTAAAACAAAAAAAAAAAAAAAAAAAAAATCGCAGATATTTACGATTTTAATATTATAGTCAGAGAGGGTCATTTGCAATAGGTTTTGAAACTGTTGAAATTTCAATAGTGAGAGCTATATACGGGTTTTAAAATTCTCAAAAGGTAGTATAAAAGTTAATTGGAAACAACACAAAGAGAAAAAGAGCGTCTCTTAAGTTAATTTACAGATTAGTTTCATTGGGCATAAACGTGCTAAAATATCTTTCATCCCATAAAGACGATTTTAGTAAGGTTCACGGAAATATTTACAGTTGCCAAATCTATCCAAAAAATAATTTTTATACGTTTTACTCATGGTAAACATTATTAAAAATGACAATATTGCAAGGCGAGAAGGGGTGGGGAAGAATAGATAGATAGATTTTAACTACTAAAATTACTTACTGTACAAAAGGGTAGGCTTTATTTATAATATATTAGGATTTTTTTTATATTTACTTTGTTAGTTACAGTACGTTTAGTACATACAACATAACCTTTGTTACGAACTGTTTGTTTGCTATGTGACTTATGACATTTGCTGTCGTCTAATTTTTCCAACTTCAGCGGATCGTTCATTGATTTACATTTTTTTTTTGGACTGGATCTGTCAGTTATATATTTGAAACTTGTATTATTATTAAGACCTCAGAAAACCTTCATAAAACTTTCCTTTTGGTGTTATTAACCAAAAAAAAATTTAGATTTCTGCAATTCGCAAGTTATTTTTCACATATTTGTCAAATAACAAATTGTATTTCGAGTAGTATCACAACATAAGGAGAAAACAGTTTTCAAAACACTTAATCTATGTGTAAGACATAGACATAGTTAAAATAACCGACTAAAGTGCCACTAAAACAGCCTCCATTACATTTCTAATGGACATTTAATTGCTGTTCATTAGTTTATTACTTCAAAGAACAACTTCAGCGCCTACAACTACTAGACCTCGAATGATTAATGATTAAAGTCGATCTGAGGCTTCCTTCGAAAGTTATCGTCAGATATTGAAATCGGGGTTCATCAATACTCTGAGGCACCAACCGGCATGGATAAGAACTTCACAACTCTTCGATCCGTCTTCCAAGTATAACGGAAATATTCCAATATTATATACAACTATAGTATTCATGACCACGGCCACATTTAATTTATAATCAGGTCTTCCTCTAGCATGCTCGTTTATGGACGATATTAGTAGTTTGGGAGATATTGTGGAGTAGTATAACGTTGTGACTATAAATTTAGATATAGCTTATGATTGTCCTATGTGTGATAAAATTAAGGATGGAGATAGTTTACTTGACTTAATTAACTACAACTCCGTGCGAAACTTCAAAAGAAACACTAAAAGTTGAACATAATGGATGAAGTTTTTTTTAACAAAAAGAGAAGAGGAAAAACGCAAACAAAATTGTCAGAATCGCAATGGATGATACAAACAGACTAGAACTTTTCCGAATTTGAAAACTTTTCAAATACCTATTCTGGGGTGTTTTCGCCTACCTTCTTTTCGTCATGAGTTTTTGTATTAAGAACTTGATAACTAACAAAGGAAAATTTTTCAATTCAACAACAAAACATTAACCGATGTAAAAATTTAAAACAACTTCAATATACCTATCCCAAAATAGCAAATACATGCGGTCTCGGGGTATATATTTCTTTAATCTTCCTTGGAATGAACTTGACATGTTGATTACCTGGCTTTGGTGCAGGAATCACAAACTCTACTGACGATTATCCTTGTAGATTGTTGTGGTGTATTTATCTAGTTTGAAGAATATTTTTACTGTATAAATATAGTTGTAAAACAGGTGAAATTCCATACTTTATCTAATTCTTCAATGTTACTAATACTGTATCGTTTAGTTTAGCATTGATTGATTTGTCCCACAACATTTAAAGCTGTCAAATTAAATTTCCTATTCGTCGTATCTTTCTGGTGTTTTTACCTTTTAAAATTGTCCCAATTTTTTTTTTTTACTAAGGAGAATGAAGTGGTTTGAATAACCAGTAAAAAGTAACAAAATTACTGCAAATTGCGAGAACAAATGTACTTAATTGCGCTGCTTATTCATATCTCCTTCTAGTAACTGCAAAATTTAGGTAAAGACATCACAGGTTCTTTTATATATTTTCATAAATAAAGTCATACATAATTCTCCCTATATTTTTCAATTCCGAATTCTTCTTGATAATTTCCTAATTCCCTATCTGTATATCTTCATTTATTTATTATTACCATTACGCCCTTTGAAATAAGGTTCACCTTTTATTATTTTCACTCTAGATATTAGACCTTATTTTGGTTACAGTTTTGAAAATGTTGACCTACCAAAACTGTTTTCTTTTGGTCACGTACACCAGGTTATATGACATTATTTTTGCAGGTTTAAAAGCATCTCACCAAAGGGGTGCCTTTAGGACGCCCGGTTAGTACTTCATGCTTCAAATATACTATAACTGAATAGCATTTGCTAGTCTACAAATGTGGGTCTAACTAATATGGACATCCGATGACATTGTATAAACAGAACACCAATCAGACTTTGATTACCGATCAATTGATTGATCGATCAACTTGGTCTGGGTTTATATAACTCAGACTATGGTTAAACATGCTAATCGACGGAGTGGATGCTATATATCATCTGTGATCCATAAAGTACGGACTATAGTGTTAGGCTTAAGGAAATAAAACGATAACATACTAAAGTTTTTTTATGTTATCGTTCTTGTATGTAGTTTTTGTATAGAACTGGACAGAATAAAAGTAATTTGGTACTTGCTATAGATTTCATGGACGTTATATTATTTATTGCATTGCTAAAGTTAATACTGCCTTTTTAGTTAAGAACATTTATTGCCATGTTGTTGTATTGTTGCTATGTGACTTTTACTCGTTATTGTTGAAATGTACAACCAACACAAATTATCAAAATTATTTGCTAGTAAAATTTTTATATTGGATTTGTGAAACTTCTTTTTTATATGTGTACTTACATTATTTTTACTGTTGCCAAGTAATTCCATGTAGTTAGTAAATGGTATGCTAATTTATTGTACAAATGATCTATTATTGATAGGTTATTATAGTATTATTTCTTGTAAAATGGTGTATGCTATGGAGAATAATGAATAATTAAATAGCTATTATCAAGAATAATCACAATTTTGTAAAATTGCGCAGCTTACCGTTTTCATATTTCATTTCAATTGAATCATTACATATTATGATTTGAAACAAGCTTGAAGGAAAAGACAACTGCACATCGTGCGTTTTACGTATTTTATATTTCCATTATTATCTCGACAGGTAAAACAAGGAAACTAGGTTATAAGTCTATCTTGAGTTAAATAAGAATATAATAGCAGTTCTTGAAATTTAGCGAAAAGTTTCATTTTTGTAGTCAAGGTAAATTGAGAAGAACGCTTGTAATGATGGGCGAAACCTAACGTAACATTACGAAGTCTCTCATAACAAAATTACGTATTCCTTTTTCAATTTATTGCTCCCTTACAAATGCCTACTTCCTTTTTTTACCATAATAAATGTAATGCTAATTAAAATACATCGATTCAATACATAAAAATTAATTTTATTTTAGTAGCCTCTGCATTGTTATCTTGAATAACCAATACATTAATTTACCTACCATTTGACAATCTAATTGCCGACAATAACAATTGAGTTGTTGACTGCAATGTAACTTAGCGTATTGGTTTATCAAATTTAAGGGGAAAGCTTACGAAATGCCAAAGATTTAATAATAAAGTTTTAGTGTTATTATTCATTTATTCATTGCTAATAAGAGATTATTTAACCAATTCTCTGTTAGATTAACTAATTATCCATTCCTAAGTATTGAATCAAAATGTTACGTTTCAATTTTCAATTTGATATAATGTTGGGCTAATCATTAAAAATAATTGAAGGTTATAACCACTTATAATTACTATATGCCCACTCTAGAGAAACTTATAATTAAAGCTAATTTTAAAATGCATATATCAAAACAACCATACATCGCACGTGTAACTCACTCACTCACTCACTGACAAAAATCAAAACTCTAGAACACTTTTAATTGTACTAGAAACTAGAAATTTGGCACATAGGTGGCTTTTGGCCGGAAAAGTCTGAAAACTGGAAATTTACCTATTCAACTCCCTAAAAAAATTTAAAAATTGTGGAAATTAATAACCAGAATATGTCAGCTATTTTCGCTGCACCTCTTGCACGAGAAGTAATACTTTAAATCTAAGGGAATATCGTTGGTAATGAAATATACACTCCAAGTTTGGTCCTATGAAAGTATACCCTTCAACCTTAAAAATGGGCGTACTTTCAAAAGTTAAAGATTTTGTCACATTAATTGGACTACTTTAATATTTCTATTTACTATTTTGGCACAGAGATGCCTGAAACTAAGCACATATTATAAATTCAACTAGGTCTAACAATGGAAGCAGCCATTGCTCAGTTTCAATTTTGGTTTAATCCAAAAAGTTTTTAAAACACGGAATATTTTAACACTTGTTCATGTATAGAGTTTGTAATTTGGTTTAACCTGGTAAATACATTGCTATATCGATATATGTAGCAATAGTGTATTCTATTTAGATGCTCTACATGATGGTTTTTACGAAATTTTGCCATATTACAATGGGCTTCACCCTTAAAAAGAGGCAGACCTCCAAAATGTCAAAATTTTTTCACATAAAATAGTTTATTTAAATATTTTTTTACTTTACTTTTATAGAACACATATAATTGAAATTTAGAAAATATTATGACATAAACTCGGTTTAACTATAGTAGCATCCATGGGTCAATTTTAATTAAAGTTTAGTCCAAAAAATAGTAAAAAACACAAAATGATTTAATTTTTTTCATTTGAAGTGTTTTAAATTCATTTTAGCCTAGTAAATATACTGCTATTTAGCTATATATTTTGCCAGTATTACATTCTAATTTAGATGTCCCTCAAATTCAGGCTAATGGATTTTTTCGTATCCCAACTCCTTCGACCCTCCTTCTCCTCCAAAGACGATTCTTCCTGCGAATTGAAGATGTCTTCAAGGGGGTTGATATAAATATATAGTTAGTTATTATATGATCTATTTGATTTCGTTCGTTGTTTAATGTTGACGATTAACGGATTAATTGATTCTATTTAATTATTTTTTTTCTACTTTAAGCTCGAACGTTCAAACTGTTAGTAATACTACATAAATTTCATCAATCAGTCTTTTATCAAACATGTCATGTAATGAACCACATTTTTGGTCTTAACATTTTGATGAATCTGGAGCATATTTTCAAGATAAATTTTAATGATTTGAACATTATTGGTATATTGTATGAGATTTTTCCTACGAATAATAGGGATATTTAAGGGGGGGGGGGGGGGGGCACAGCCCTATTTAAAAGTTTTATGTATTGAGTTTTAAATTGAATTTTAAGTGCTTTCGTTTTTGAATTATTTCACTCTTTTTATTATTGTTTTCTTACTCTGAGCTTGAAGTTTCAATCTGGTGGTAATATGTTAAAACATTTGTCTTTTAAGAAACCTATTTTTAAACTAACCACAATTAACATTAAACATTTTAGCGTATTTCTAACCGCTTAACCCTAAAATAAATTTTGAACATTGATCTTAATTTTGTTTAACGCTAGAGACTCTAATGAATTATTAAACCACTAAGAGGACATGGGGGCGGAGCCCCCATCGAGCCGTAGGAGGGTAATTATATACAAATAGAGAGTTGCATATGGAAACTATTTGTAATGTGATATTTTTTAGTTGGCATTGGAACTGTTTGTTAAAATGTAAGGCTGCCTAAAATTTGTTACGACTGAATGCATAATGACAGATAATTTTATGTAACTAATTTATGTTTATTTGTATAAGCACTAGGGAGCTTCATTTGCTCGTTAATTAAATGTCTCCGAACGTTTGTAACTTATATCTTTCTTTAATTAAATCTCGTAGGAGGGTTTTAACTTATATCTCTTGTTAATAATATGTCACTGAATGTTTTTACATCCTTCCATGAATGCGCTTAATCGCCAACCACAACGTTCGCTCGCTTACTCTTCACTCAGAATTCCCTTAATTAACAGTGACATACTATGGTATGAGTTTATAAAACCTCATCTTGAAACTGTGTCAAATTTTCATAACATAAATTTAGGATTTGAATGAAATCATATTTTTCAAAAAATTTAAATTTATTTTATTTTTATCCAAGAATTATGTTTTTTGCAAAGTTTGGAGAAAATGGTTCTATTTTACATTGATTTTCTGTATCGTAACCTTACAAAATATTGTTATCGAAGAAATAAAACCAGTGCCATAGAAACGTAAAAGCCGCGCTCAAAATTAGATAAAAATAAATTAATGATAAAAGTTTGTGTCAATGGTTATTATTACATGAATCTGTAAATCATAAAAAATCTGTTACGTTTCAATGAATTATAAAAACCATATTTACATATTGTAATTTACCAGAAAATACTGAGAGAAGAAAAATGTAAAGGGATGAATCAAATTTTTCAAAGCCTCTTTGTGTAATGCTTTTGAACAGACTAATGTAACCTTTTAAAAGCAGCGACGTATTGAAAACGCAACATCATAGCTTAAACATCGCGGCTAGCGTAAGTGCACTCAAAACATCAAAGCCTAGCTTAACTTTACTCATACCCCTAGATACCTCAATCGCTTTGATAGAGTATCAACTTATTCCTGATACTTGTAATATCATTATGATATAACTGATTAAGTAGTGGGAAAAAGCCACTTCTAAACCGGAAGTGACGTCAGCTGCCAGGGCAGCTGCAGGGGTTAGATGGTGTCAGCTGCCAGGGCAGCTGCAGGGTGCAGATGGCGAGAGCATATGCCCTGAATTTGAAGTAGAATTGGGCATGAATTAAGAGTTAGTTCAAAATTGAAATTCAACAGTTATAACTGGAGCCTGGAAAGTATGTCAAGGTCATTCAGAGTAAGTTTTAAAAAAGCCTACCCAACTACTACCAGAAATAGTTCAAAGTTGAACTAGTTGGTGATAGTGGGATAGGCTGAAGTAAATTTTGAATTTTATTTGTGAACATATAATTAATGTGCAACAGCAGAGTTTAAACAAGTTGAACTTTTGTGATGAACTACAGAGTTGTAAATGCAAACACCAACGACGATGAGAAGGTAAACGCAGAGTCCCCAGATGATGTATTTGAAAAGCTTGAACAAACGTAACATTTCGAGTTGGTTTTCTCGTTCTATTTCCAATCGTTTAATTTCCAATTTCAATTTATCCTCTTCCATTCTAGTTATGAAGGGAACTTCATCCATCATATCCATCATGATTTTGTAGTGTTTGAAATTTTAAAACAAGTGATGTTGATAGTTCAAAAGTTGAAGACGGAATGAGAAGTGAAAGCGAGAAATGTTAGTTAAATAAAGAAGTGGTGGGGGGAACGAAGAATTACAAAGAAGTGGTGGGGGAAATATTTTGCTGTTCATTATTACCATCAGTAGTGTCAGATGGTGCAGGAGTTAGATTTAGTAAACTGTCTTCGTCCGAACTTTCAATCTTATCACAAATAGGACAATCGTATGTTATTTCCAAATTCATTTTGATGGTTGTAAAATTATCTACAAGTTCTTGTAAAATATTAAAAATGTCTTGTAACTCTTCCCTAGAGTTTATTTCAAAACTAGAATTCATTCGGGCCAATGGAGAGTTGTTCATTATTGGAGAGTCGGTGATGGAATGAGGATCGGCGCATAGGGAGGGGGCTTATATAATGGTGACCTTGAGCAGGCGTCTAGGGAGGGGGGCTGTCTAGGGAGGGGGCTTTTATATAGGGAACCTTGAGCTTATGATTGAATAAAACATTTAGTTCTTCTTCTCCATCTTTTAATTCAATTATTTGAACCGAAGTAGTTGTTTCATCTTCTTCACTTGATGAAGAAAACAATTCACCAGGATTTAAATATTGAACTACAATTCTGAACCATCTTATAGGATATTCGTCAATGACAGAAAGTAAGTTTTGAAACAATTCTTCCATCTCCTCCCTGTCAGTTATTATATGTTCAAATTTGATAAATTTGTTTTCCATGTTGTTAGTTAGAGTGTTGGAAGTGGAATGATTTAATATTATATAAAAATTAGAACTAGTGGTGGGGGAAATCTCAAGGTCATCCAAATGAAGTTTTAAAAAAGAGTGTAAAACTGAAATTACACATTTGATGGTTCTACAGGATCGGAATACCAATCTGATCTGTATTTACATCTTTTTATCATATGTGTACAAAAATCATCTTGATGAGAATTGGTGCGTTGACAATGAGCAAGATCTAGAGGGTGAAATTTGAAACATCTTTGAGGACAACATGTATGAAAATATCTTGATTTGTAAAATTTGAAAGTTCGCAATTCCGGTGGTGGTAGTTGTTTTGTTTTGCATTTGCAATAACAAGATCCGAAGAATTCACATTTAGTACAAGCTAACCCATCCACCATCATTGGTCCTAAATCTGTACACTGTTGTTCACAACAGTAACGAGGTTTGTACTTGTATTTTTGCTCTTCCATGTTGACGCTGCGGAGTCCAGTGAAAGAATAAGAGTGTATAGTGTTCAATAGTGAGTTTTATGTACTGTGAAAAGTGGTAGGGGTAATTTCAAGGTCATCCAAATGGAGTTTTAAAAAATTATACCTTACAAGTGTAAGGATTATTAAAATTTAGGAAGTTTGTTTCTCTTTGTTTTCTTCAGACTTTTTCTCTCTCTCCGCCTTAGCCATAGCAACAAGTTCTTCTGTTGATAATGGATGTACTTCAGGAAATTTTAAAATTAATTTAGCTTGATATCCTTCTTTAGTTAATACATCTAAATCTTGGGTCATTTGTTCAATGGTGTTGTAGTCTTTTCCATAGATTTTTCCATCAAGTTGAATCATCATTCTGTACAACATTTTCTTAAATAGGTCTTGTCGTGGTGAGAGCTAAGAAGCGAATGATTATTTATACAAGTATCACATCCTTTTTATTAACTCACATTGATCATGTGATTCTTTAGTTGTAGCTTTGTCTGTCAAAAGTTATTCAACATTGGTAATACTTTTGGAACTTGATGTTATGTTGACCAGTTGGCGATGAAGAAGTTGTAGGTTGTGTAGAAATAAATATTTCATCATCGCAATATTTTGTTTTAGTGAACATCCTTGTATTAGTAGCACTAACATCAACAGTTAAGTGATAACCACCGGTAAGTAAAACTCGCATTTCGTTAGTTAAATCTTCAAGTTGTTCAAAAGTAGTTATGGTGTTGGTATCATAAGATGCACACTTAACCTTTAGGGACATGTTGCAGTTTTATATTCAGGGATTAAGAGTGAGATGTGTACGGTATGAAAGGTAGCAGTAGACTGATGAATTTTGCAAGTACATTTCCCCTTTTATAATTATACAAAATTGGGTCAAGGTCATCCTGTGGAATTTTTAAAAAAGCAACATATTGTAATGTACAAAGACATTACAATATGTTGCTTTTTTTATTTTTATTTTTTGTTTTGTTTTATATCATATTTATTGAAAAAACAAATACAAAGAAATATTTACAATGTTATGTACAAATTAATCAGTAGTAGGTGTTACATGAATTGTAAGTTCAGTAGAGTTGTTTCCACTGGGTCCATGTGATACCAAATAGAGTGCGCCGGGTTGAATTATACGAAGATCTTCATTTTGAAGTAGTTGTATGAAGCGCTTTGGTAAGAAGATCTGAAATTTTGCTTCATCACCAATTGTATAAGGTGCCTCGCTCAAAGTGCAATTTATAGCATCACCTACTGAAGTTTCCATTTTCTTAATAGTATGAATGATGTAGTGTTTTTCTTCTTTTAGTTCAGAACATTTCTTCGTAGGTAGAATTGATGATTTAGAATGAGCGTTGAACTGATCAACTAAACTTTGAAGTAAGTTCTGTGATGCCATATTGATGTTGTTGTTAATCTTCTTGTTAATAAGAATGTCCGTCGGAGATGTTGTCTCTTCGGAGGTTTGAGTAATACTCATGCTGTGTCATGGTAGCGCTCTCACTTTTATAATCGACACTACCCCCACCACTGACACTACCCCCACCAGTTTGTTGAAGGAAATTATTCAAGCGGTAGGCATTCTTTAAAGCGCACTGCGACCTTCGATGTTTAAAACTTTTTGATGAAATACAAAGTTCGTTGAAGTAGCATTGGAAATCTTTATCAATTATTGCATTAATCACTTCGTTGCTTGTAAATGATTGTATCCAATTTGCTTTTTCCAATCCCCTTGTGTAGATAATTTTAAACTCTTTGCAATAATGATTCATAATGTGCGGCATCATATTATAATTAATGAAACCTTCATCCCATCTTAAGTTGTGAAAATGTTTGTTCAACCATTTGTTTGTAACTTTCGCTTTAGTTGTTAGTCTATTAAATGGTACTGGAGGTTTGAACAAATAATGATAAACTACTGATGTGTTCATGTCCAAGATTACTAATTCTTTAATAATAAAATTACCATCATTTCCTCGGAAAGCTTGAAATTCAATTATACCTCTTTTAACTTCCATTATATGTGGCGCATTAGAAAACGAAACCCGTTTATTCATGATGAAGTCTTACTAACAACTGACTTAAAAATTGAATGAGCCGATGTTTATAACAGACAGGATTGTTCTTCTTCTTTCACTTCTTGTGCCACTTCATCAATATTAAAATTGGTGTGATAGTTGTTTAATTGTCTCCACATTTCAACTTCTTGAGGTATTCTATTAAAGATTGAAGTATCCACGGGACCGTATAAAATTGGAACAAAAGGTTTTTTGTCCAATGTATCAATTAGATAGTCTTTAATTATTGCACTTGAAAATATTAGTTGTTTCAAATATCTGGTGACGGGACCGGTAGTACAACTTAAAGTATAAAATTCTTCTTTAGTGAAATATAATTTAACATTATGTGTAGTTAAATCTCTGAAGCGAACAATTTGTCCTCCACGATGTTTTACTATATCAACTTCAATATTTGATTCCAATAAACTTAATCTTGTTCTTCTTCCAAATGTGTTGTTACTTAAATAGCACTCCAAAAGATGTAAATGTTTCATGAGAGATTCCCAAGTAATTTCACTGAAAGTAACCATTTTGTTTCCATGATTTAAAATAACAATTGGTGAATAATCCATTGATTTTAAAATTCCAACTGATATACTTTTTGTCATGCATGAAGAAATTGGGTAGATAATCCGAAGAAATACTTCTGTTAAAATATTGGTTGTAATGTTAACTTCAACCTTCTTCCTTTTTACTTCTTTTTCAGCTTTTTCTTCTTCTCTCTTCTTATGTTTGTTGAATTTTAGGAACTCGTCCATTTCTCGTTCAACTTGTTTTTCTATATCTGAACTATTATCATCCATTAGAGGTGTATTTTCTTCTCCGTTAGTAGAATTCATCTTGCGAATGATGTTTCCCATACGACGGTTGAAGATAGAATGAAGTTTCTACTAATTATTTTCTCGCTTTTATATTTTTCGTAAATCCTTGAAATTTATACAATTACATAATTGTTTGTTTTGAACTTGTCTTTCACAAATGAAATTCTAACCTCAAAAATTAAAGCAGATAATTCTAACCTCAAAAATTTGCAGTTGTTGTACAATTCTTTTTAAAGTACATTCTTCACAATTCCGGTCAGCGGTGTGTAAGTAACTATTTTATCATGTAGAATTAGACAGTATGCCGAAGTTCCATCCGCTACTGGTTCTTCAAATTCCATTTCAATTTTTATATCTACACTTGATGATTTTACCGATTCATTTTGTTTTGAACAATCGATTACAATTATTGGAGCCTTGGAATAATACTGGTCAGGTGATAATAGTGGTGTATTAGTCTTTCCATAATATGACGATTGAAATCTTGCATACATATCGTATAAAATAGAAAAACGTTTTTTGCTGAACATGACATTCAAATTGTCATAGGGAAAGAATTGAGAGTTTAGGAAAACTTTACAATTCTTTATTTTACAGTGATCAAATTGACCAGCATTTGCAGTGATAACATCTTTTCGCTTAGTTTGAAAACCGAGTATTATGTACCTTGCTCGTTCCAAGTAAGTTGATGTCTTGACGGTCCATGTTTGTCGTTCTGTCTGAGGTAGTGTAGGGTATTCATGAAATTCCCAACTTCGGAATGGCATCACAATATCACGGTCAGATTTCAACTTTCTCAATAATAGGATTCTATGTTCATCAGCCAATCTTACATGAGGTACTCTCCAAACAACTTTATCCAACTGTAGTTGCCATTCCAGTTTATCTTCCGTAGTTGCAGGGTCTGCAAGTATCAAGTCCTTATTAGTTGAAGATCTGAGTAATACTAATTCTTGTTTGACATTTATTATTACCCGTTTGTAATCTTCAGCGAATCCCAAAAGCAATCGTAAAGGTACATGAAAATCAAAGTGACCGTTGGAAGCTGGTGTTATAGTGTCTTTATCGGGGGCAACCCATCCGGCGGTGACTATTGAATTCTTCTCATGCGGTGTTAATGATGTTAATCCTTTCAACGTCGTTGTTAAACCAACCTTTTTTGTTGAATCAACCGTCACCCCTGATATTTCATATCTTATTTCATCAAAAAGATATGCCATCGGGTTATTTATAAAAGGAACTGTTGAAGCAGTTTTTCCATCCAATTTTAATACCCGTCCTTCAATGTACAAGTAACTTTCACACGGTAAAGTGTAAATATCTTGTTGTTGAATGGGGATCCTTATTTCATCGTTATTGTTTAATTTTGATGAAGTGTAAGGGTTGTGCGTGTGATATTCCTTCTCCCATAGTGTTTCGTCGAACGTTGGTCCTTGAGATATATCCAGGATATCCATCGCTGTTAAGTTTCAATCCAATCTTCTGTAGAAAACGAATGTTTTCCGATGTTAACTCTTCCAATGTCGAGGAGCTACTGAGCTCCCGACTCTTCCGTTGCGGTTTAAATGATAATCCCATGTTGACTTTTATGTTGCTGCTCTGATGTGTATCCGTATAGTAATTGTTTCTCCTCTAAAGTCAACACTATGACCGTCTTGATCCAATATGTTCAGTACGATGTCTGAAATGAAACTGGTGTTTAACGGTAGGTATATCAAGTTTTGTGGCTTCTCAACAATTTTAAAACCGGGAGCCACTGTTGGATAAAATGTATGTAAAATATGTTGATTAACTCCATCTCTATACGATCCGTGTATAATGTTGCACGTGACATCAATACTATTTACTTTCAATATTGTTACAGTTGAATCACCTGAATGAGTAGTTCCAGGAGTTAAGATTTTTTTTTTGTATCTGTAAATCCAAGTAAACTGCCAATCGACTGTTCCAAGCTGACATCAATATAATATTTTGAAGTTATTTCTGCTTTTAAAGTATTATTGTTTCCTTTAACGGTGATATTGTCTTCTCCGAGTTGTTTCTGTAATAATTGGTTTATATCATCAATTTCATAAGCTCCAGTAGGAAATGTAATTATTTTCAATTCTGAGTATTTTCCTGCAGCATCCTTAGTTTCATAATAATGTAGTAAATTGTTTTTTCCTTCTGTAACATTAGGAATTGAATTGTAGGTAGTCAAATCAAGTAATGCCGCTTCCCATAATCTTTCCTTGGATAGACGCAATGCTGGGAACAGCGTACTTTTCAATGTGGATGAATTTCCACTCAGTGACACTGTATACGATGACATCTTAAAGCTGACTGACACTCTTCGCTAGAAACTCCAAACATAAATGCCCACATATTTCAGTATTGTTAGGTTGTTCTCTTTTGTAATTGTAAAAAATGTTTTTGGAGTTTCGAAAATAATGTTGCAGTTCTTTTGGCGGTGGTAGATTGCCAAAACTGTCAAAGTAGTAAATGGTTTGTCCGAGTTTTTTATAGCATACCCAATGAGTGCCTGGACCATAGGTGGAATCCAAATTTACTATTCCAGTTTCATTTTTCCATATTTTAGTTGGTAATGCATCTTTCATAAAAACTCCTCGAAAGAATGGTATTTTCAAACATTTTACATAATCATTTAACTGATAATTTGTTAAGGCTTTATTTGGAATTATCAATTGATTCTTCTTATTTAGTACACACGGTATGGTCTTAGGTATAAACCTGCTCCGTTTTTTACCATTTGCCAAACAGAAGTCTTCTTTACACTTGCCTTATGAGTTCTACGACGTCCTTTTTTAATGTTTCCACCTCTTTTGGGAGCGCCTTTCTTTGCAGGTCTTCCTCTGCGACGTCTTCCACCACCTAACTTTGCTTTTGTCTTCATGGCTGTAGTTACTGCCCAAGCTGCTGCTTTTTCTGCAATATTTGCGTCACTTGATTTTACTCTTTGCCAAGCTTTTTCCGCTAGAATTTTATCTGCTATTGATCTATTTGTTGAATCTTTATACTTTGAATATGCTATATCGTGTTCTTTGCAAGCTTGATCTAATTTATTAATTCCAGGATCTCCTCTTGCTAAACGTTTTGCCAACTTAGTTCCAGGTCCACAATATTGATAACCTCCGGGCAGATGTAATTCGTATGGTAAAGCGTCTATTGCTCGATTTACAACAGCACCAATAGGTATCCGTCTAAGCAGGGATAACGCAGTTGAAGTTATACCACGTCCTCTCTTGTTGCTGTCTTGATGATGACTGAGTGATACGGCCTTCATTATGTAGTCTTATATAAACTGGTGTGTTTACTCCACAAGATACATTACATAAATGAATAAGTTATGTATAATTTTTTATATTTAAACACTTAGTTATTCAAATTAATTATATACTGATTTATAATTCTATTTTTAATCCAAGCTTCTCGTTCATCGGGTTGAATCATCACATGATTCGTTGTACTAGCTATATGATTATGGGTATCAATAAGTAAATTGCCCACTATTCTTATTAAACAATCTAAATTTACAGCATCTTTTGGATGTTGAGGATCATGTAATTGCATAATACGTTTATCATTACATGTGTAAGCTGTTGAATCACTTTTTGATGTTTTTATGACTTGTCCAATAGTAGCAGCATCATTTGAATCTTCGCCTGGTAAAATATTAATTATTTTCTTCATCTTTGCATCATATTTGGTCCCAAAGTGTTTATCCCAAGTTATTGTTTGTTTCATTGTAACACAATCATTTGCTTCGTAACCAGGATAAATATCTTTTATTCTTCTATTACGACCATTGTATGTACCTAATGTACCACCAGTAGCAATTAATGTTTGCACCATTAGAGGTACATCTGTATCTTTTATACCAAATCTTCCATTTGTTATTGTTTTACGTCCTGCATCCCATTCATCATTATTTCCTTGCATTAAATTAAACTTTTCATTTCCATGTATAAATTTATCTCCCCGCTTTAACACGGCATCTTCATGTTTTACAAAATTGGATGTTTCCTTTTTTAATTCTTTAGATAATTGTTCTATAGTAACAGCATCTTTTGGTTGAGAACCAAACTTTACATTTGTCAATGTTTTACCATGACAATCGATTTCATTAACATCTTGTAAAATACAGTTGTCCTTGATGTATTTTAGGTTTACAGCATCACCGTCTTCCTTTGGGTATCCAATGTCATTTATAATAAATTTATAAAAAGAATATCCATGTTCAGTTTTTTCCGGTATTATAGAATGTAAATATTCTTTATTAACTGAATCTTTATCATTTTTGGGATTTCCCACGTTGGTTATTCTATAATTTCCAGCATCATATGTTTGTCCATCTTTTAAGTTGTTACCCCATTGCAATTTTAAAGTATTTGAAAGTTCAGATGATAAGTACTCTTTAGTAATTGCATCAGAACCTTCAGTTGGTTTACCAACATTAATTAATCTATGTGATTCAACATCATAAGTATTCTTATGTAATTTTAATGATGTTGAAGTAGCTTCTTTTACTGTCTTCAAATTTGCTCCATCAGTATCTTTTTCTGGATCTTTAACTAGTTTTAAACGTTTATTACTTATGCTATAGTCACCTTCAGGTGTTTGCGGTAATCCACTTCTTTTTCTGTCTTCTCCAACTTGCACTCCTAAAGCGGAGTACCGTCCGAACTTGTCGACGCTCATGTTAGAACTGATACGTCTTATGCTTGCACCTCTTTTATATCCACGGACAATTATACGACTATACCGCGATTCCTAAGTTCATCAACTAGAGCCACCCATTCATTATTCAAACCTGTATGACCGGCTTCCATGGCTTCATGCAATAGTCTCATTCTATCAACCAATTTATTGATATCATTGTAGTAAATCACATTCGTATTGTATAGATTTTTCATCAATCCTTTACCAGATGTTGAAGTATCTCCTTTACTCTTTTTACCATGTTGTTCAAGAAGTGATAAATCCATAAGTGATAAAGATTTTCTTTTCAGTGGTTGTCTCACCGCTGGTGCAGTACGTAATGTTGGCAATTTTCGTGGAGGAAACAATTTTTTTATAACGATGTTATATTTTGTTGCACGTGAACGATTAATCATTGCATCCTTTGAGTAGTTTCTTTTATGAGCGTTAGTATTTTGTAGAATCTCCTTAAAAACACTTAAATCTTTGGATGAATATCTTAGTGGTATGTTTTTAAAAATTAATTCATATAATCCTTTTGTTCCTTTATATCTATGCTCACCAATAATGATGTAATCGTCTTGTGTTATTTCAAGCTTTGAATCGCCAATCTTCAATTCATTCCCATCAATTCTTGCTCCGTATACGTGTGATCTACTCAAATTCGGGTTTGATTTCATGTCATGTAGCATTTTCATTATATATTTTCTTCCAAGAGGTCCATGTTGTAATATATCGCTACTCAATTGAGTTAAATTTGGAATAGATTGTTCTGCTTCTGGTATTGGCTGTTCTTCTTCCTTTTCAACAATTGGTTCTTCTTCTTCTTTTGTTTCTTCTTGCTCACTAGCACTTGTATATGAATCATCATCTTCTTCTTTTTTTAATGCTTGTACTTCTTGTTTAGAAACTGGTAGTAAAACATCTCCTTCATAACGAGGTTTACCAATAGTTTCTGATATCTGTTTTAAAGGTTCCGTAATAGGTTTAAATGTAGTCTCTAGAAATTCTTCTCTTTCACTTAAACCCATCCTCAATGCACGATTCTTCATCCTAATAGAATCACTCAGTGATTTTATTTCTTTCAATAGTTTTTCTTGATTCACCATGTTTACACTGTGAAGTTCAACATGTAACTAGATGTAGCATCGGTAGTTCAACGCATAAATACAAATTTATCCAACCCTATACGATATCTACCATTTTTAATATCTTCTTCCTTCATAATAACGAGAAAGCTATATTTCTCATTCCATGCTTTGCCACACATCTCTTTAAATTTTTCAAATGGCATATCCGCATTTACATGATCATTATATATATGCTTTAAATTTGTTTCATCTTGCTTGAAGATGATCAACATATTTGCATTGTCTCTTATAAGTTGTTTTGGAATTTTACTGTATGTTTGACCAATATAAATGCTATCAATATTATGATGTCTTCCCATAGCAAAATAATTCCTTATTGTGTCATGATTTTCACAAGAAACATCGTCAAATATAAAAATAGAAAATGGTTTTGCTTCATTTGGTTGCATAATTGTTTCACTGGCATTAAACTTGTAAAAATTCACTTCAGGTATACTTGCAAGTACTTTATCCAATAATTGATATTTTGGTTGTTGCAATGATTTTGAAAAAATGTATATATTATTAAAACGCAATCCTTTAGGATTAGTTATAAGGTTAAAAACAACATTAGTTTTTCCACAATTTGAAGGACCAGTTATTAGACATCTTATCGTATTTGGTAGTAATTCACCATGTTTTCCATGATTTAACTTATCATTGTCAACTGTCAATTCATCAATGTTATTGATATTAAATCGATCTTTTTGTTGTACAATCTCCATCTTGTATAAAGGTTAAACACACAATGAGCTATTAAACAACTATACTAAGTCTTTTGAAGGAATCCAAGAGTCTTCACTTTTATCAAACCCTAACCACCGGACTTTAACCATATCCTTTTTCCTTTGTAAAATCTTCTCGACAAGATATACATCACCAACTGTTGATTTCAACAATTCGTGTCCGTAGAATCCACCTTGAAGTAATTCACCCTTGTTATCCTTTAATAAATAGGTTTCAGGTATAGTTGGTTGCACTTTATAAATTGTAAATACTTCATTAGTCCAATTTGGTAGATATCTTTTACTAAATACACCTTTGTATTTGCTTATACGAACTTTATCGTTGACCTTGAACTTCTTTGGTTGCAATTTTTCTAATTTCGGTGTTGTATTATTTTTAATGCGTTGTAATACAATTTTCGCATTAGCACTGTTTACCTGGATAGGTTTCATTCCAATGGTACGATGATATTTGTTGTTATACTGTTTTATAAGTTGTGGTAATATGTCATACCACACATATGATCCTCGTTTTGAAAATTGTTTATACATCGCACCTTTCAATGTTCTATTGAATCTTTCAATTATTGAAGCTTTAACTTCAGAATTTGTAGAATAATGATTTATTTGATATTTCTTCATCAAAGCTCTAAAGTCTTTATTAAAATATTCTTTTCCATCATCGGTCTGTAGATGTTTAATTTTAAATTTATTTCTTTGTATTATGGTTTCCATAGCTTTTGTAACACTTTTACCAGTCTTATCCTTCAATGGTAAAGCGTCAGCTATTTTAGTAAAACAGTCTATAATTGTTAAAATATATTTAAATCCTTTGTTTAATTTACTGTGCGGTATCATTTCAATGAGATCAGCTTGATAAAGATCATTCATCCCTTTAATGATTGTACTTCTTCTTGGAAATCTTCTTCTTGCTGGTTTATGTAGTTCATTTACAATCTTGTCCTTCACACTTTCCATCTTCAGATGTTGCTTGTACACCGCATGTAAAAATACTGATCCATAGAATAGTTTATTCTCATTTATATAGTTTGAATATAGGTCAAGGCCAATTCATATTAGTGTAAAAAAGAGGGAACATGGCATTGGGCTTGCCATGTCCCCTCTTCTTTACGGAAAGGAAAAAGGAAGAAGGTAGAGGACGAAGAATAGGTTTACTGGTCGATAGGGTTTAGAGAGTAGTGGCCGAATGGTAAAGTATTAATTTTATCTTCTAAAATATGGCGCTTGTCATCTTTGTAGCTTAATGCCCACTTTGTTTGTTTGACACTAAATAGTTGATGATTATAACTTCTAATAGTGTTGAACGTTGCAGTTGTTTCAACATTTTCAAACAAACATCTTTTATAATGTTCAAACTGTACGTTCTTCTTCAGGAAAGAAGTTTTTATTCCTTTGGCCTTCTTCGTGACTTGATGTTCGTTCCTCTCGTTTATGTACAGTTGAAATGAATACAGTTTGGACATTAATGCTACAATTTCCATCATCGGCACACCATTTGTTTCATCTTTAAATTTTCCCAATACTTTCTTATTTCTGTCATAGTCGTAATTTGGATGATCCTTAGGATAATCGGAAAAGTCGAAATCATCTTTATATATAAAGGTGCGTAGATCTTCATACATGTCATTTGTTTTAATCCAGTAAATTAGTGCATCCGTGTCCATATATGCAATACCAATGTTCTCTCTTCCATAATAGTTAACCATCTTCTTATAATGAAACTCGTACATATGTGTTTTTGAAATATCCAAGATTGACATTCCAAGATACAAAGGACGATCCATTGTAACTGACTTCTTGTTCATGGAAATAACAACTAGATTTTCATTAATAATTATAGATGAACCAAAGTTTGGTTGTTGCACCAATTTCTGTAATTTTACTGGATCAGTTACCAATTTGATATCCTTATGTTTCCTTTTGTTTTCCAAAGTTTTGCCAAATATTGCGTTATTCATTAATTTGAAAAAATCTTTTTGAAAACTTGATGTAGCGGTGGCTCTTCTTCTTGTATTGTTGTCGATGTAAGGTTTTAACCAACAAGATTGAGAAAATTGTAGTACTCGATTAATTTTTGTAATTCTCAATCCTAAGTCTAAAGCTTGTTGTATCATCCAGTAGTGTCCAACATATCGAAACTTGTCGGTTAAAGTCATCATTAATTTTGGCCATCTTCCAGTAGGGGAAATTTCAGTCTTAGGAAGAAGTGGTAAATCATAATGTTGATCATGAAGATGTTCAGGATATTCAAAATTAACATCAAAAATGTAACCAGTTTCACCATGCTTCGGTATATCCATTATGTTTCCAATCGATTCTGGATCTATCCATTTAAAATTATCATATGGAAGGGGATTCGACATTGCCCATCCGTATAAGTTATTTGCATCAAAATAACCCAGGAATGTTGTTGGTTTTGATGCATCATAATCGGGCAGATACTTGTTGTTCGCCTTGAAATGTCGTGTAACGCTTTGCGTCAATCCCCCTCGAACTCCTGACTCTAACATCATAACCATATCTATATCAGTAAGAAGTTGTATTTTACAATTTGTTTCTTTCAACATAGCTTGCCATGCTAATCCAGGTGAAGTGTACGAATGAAGAGGGTCCAATCCATATGCTGCAAAACATGTATTTCTAAATTCTTCCATTATATCACATAGTAAAGTTACATCCAATTTAACATAAAAATCTGAATATTCTCCCAATGTTCTAAATCCTAAATCGTTCCATACTTTACATGCATGATCATAGTCCTCTTGAGATATGTCCATGTCATAAAGTTTACTTTTGAATTCTTCTTTAGCCGGAAGTGATGTTTCATTAAATCTTTCTAAACTGTCTATGTAATCATATGGAAACACACCTTTCCGAAGTACCAAATCCAGTTTGTCGTTATTTACAATCTTCTTTGTTTCGATGAAATCTTGTTTCCTTAAATTTTCTGAAAGTTTGGACAAACTCGACGGCATAAATCTGTAGGAGTCCAAGAATCTTAGTTTCATGTTTCCAACTTCTTTGGAAAAACTTATGAACTTCTCTGAAGTTTCAGCTAACACATCGATTTTACCGTCGTCTCTTCCTAGTTCAGGTATTATAAAATGAGCATCGTACCCACTGAGGTTATGCAGAACCACAGGAATAAATAGTGGTAAACGATAGCTTAAGTTGCATTTATTACAAGCAGCACCCCTGTAATAACCTGTGAGGTGATCGTGATCTTTAACTTTATAATTCTCAATAGTAAAATCATTTTTGCATAAGAAACATCGAGTTGCATTTTCATGTTGAATTTCTTCTTCTTCCTCCATCGGTTTCATTGGTACAATATTTGTATATAATCTTTGTGCATTTCCAGCTATTGAATATAAGTGATCAAGAAATATTTTTTCTACATTTTCACCACGATATATTAGAGGTTCTGAAGTTAATCCATATCTGTTTAAATGTTCTTCTGATAATGTTGATTTAACCATTAAACAAAAACTGTTTGGTTTGTGCATTTGATACTTAACACTTTTTCTAGCTTCACAATTTTCATCTTCAACAGGAACAAGTGTTGATTCAAAGTCCGCATACACAACTAGAGGAATACGGTACTGATGATGAACCTTTTCAAATGTAACAAATGCTCTGCTTTCCGAAGGTAAAATAATCTTTGCTTCATAATTATTGTTACATAATCTTTTGTGCTCTTGTAACCATTCTCTTGAGTGTAGCCCATCTCGTTTAAAATTGAAACATCTCTTGCAAATTAACTTTCTGTGTCGATCTTTAGAAAGCTGCTTATTAACAAGACGATCAAATTGCTTTATGTACACATAGTGAGACACATCTCCTCGCGTTAGTAGTAGTAAATCCGTATGATCTGGTAGCTCTTCTTTTGCAATACGTAAAGGATACACTTTGTTTGAACTATCTAATGCAAAAACATTGATAGACGTACCAGGATTTTTCTTCTCAAATTTTGATATATCTTTCAGTGATACAGGATAAGTGATTCCTTGAAAATTGTATCTAAATCTTTGATTTTCATATTCTTGGTTAGGTCTATTCACATGAAGTGGTGGTACAAATTTAGCTGTCATTGCATAACGAAAACATTCATTGTCTTCATTTTTAACATTAACACAAGATTTTGTATTTTCAATTCTTTTTGGTAAAGGAATGTAACTAGATCCCATTAGTCCATATCCATGTTTATGAACTCTTATATCTAATACTTCAATACTTGTAAGACTCCATCCGGATCCTCTTCCTTCGTGTTCCTGAATTTTTGTTAATATTTCTTCTATACAATTTTCTATTATTGAATCAATGTTTGAACTTTCCATAATGGTTCGGTTTTTTGTTATGAATCCTCTTGGTGATAATTCTTCTTGTACATTTATAAACATAGCTTCTAGTAGTAAACCAAATTTAAGAAAGTTTAATCTTTTCAATTCTTCTTTTAAAATTTTACTTACGATTGGTTTTGCTTCTCTAATAAATTCTTCTAGCTTCAAGTTTTCATTTTGAATCTTATGATGCATTACTACTTTACCGGGTAATGCAAATACTTGTAGATTCGGTAAAGTAGTTGAAGATGTTGCTGTTATTTCATCTTGTTCTTCTTGTTGTTCTTGTTCTTGTTCTTGTTCTTGTTCTTGTTCTTCTTGTTGTTCTTGTTCTTGTTGTTCTTGTTTTTCTTCTGGGTTGTTGTGAATTAGTTCTTTATGACAGTCTAATAGAATTTCATCGTGAAACGATTCCGAACATTTATCGCAACGATACATGTTGAGATGTTTACTCTTCGAAATTTTGCCAAGAAATGAAATGGGCTCTCGCGTTCCTCCTTTTATAACGGTCCCCCCACCACTATTTCATCTTCTTCACTATACAAGGAAATCAAACTTTTTAAATAAAAATATTAACCTTCTACAAACTAATTGTTCATTCATGTTCTTTATTCCCATTGGAGTTTTAGTATATACTTCTTTATATTCAAGCTTTAACTAACTTTCCCCCACCCAACTAATTTTAGTTACTTTTAAAACCAAACACCTGCCCTCCAAACATCTATTAGGACAGATGTTATGGGACAGATGTTGAAAAAACAAATGTTAGGGTGGAAATGGCTAGAGCACAGGCACTTGATTGAACTAAATTTGCACATAAATTAACTAGAGTTGAACTAAAAATTCGCATAAATTAAAAGTTAGTTCAAAACTAAAATTCGACAGTGTTAAGAAACTCTAACATTTGAACAAGAATAAACATTAGTTCAAAACTGAAATTCAACAGTGTTAACCAAATTCTAACAGTCGAACAAATAGGTCAAGGTAATCCAATTTTAACGCGAGAACGAGGAATAGAGCACTAAGTGGCATGTTAGTCCATTACCACAAAGTGATCTATTCCTCGCTCTCTATTCTACATCTACTTTTTTCAGTTTACTTATTTATATTAAAATGTTCAAATTTTACTATGTAGAATGTCCATTCTTTCTCTTCAACTCTTCGATTGTTTTTAGCAATTGTAATAAATTTCGTTAGTTTTCACCAAAGTTTTTAGTTTGCTACATCCAATTTCAATGGAAGGTATTATAAGTTGTAATTTTATAAGTTCAATCTTTTCTTTCTTGCGAATTTCTTTCTTTATTATATTATTCCTTATTTTTGCTGCAGATTTAAACTCCATGTTGTTTCTGCTAAAGCCACAATAATAATAAAAGTCTCTTCAAACAACCTGCATTTATACACATTCCCCCACCACTTTATAATCCCCACTCCTTTCCCCCTCTTCTTTATATGTGGAAGGAAGTATTATAATTAGATTCCTAATATTTCTTTTCCTTTTTCACTACATGGGGGGAAGGGTAATTTGTTATTACACTAGTTGTGCAAGAAAATAGCCGCCAGTGTCCACACCTTGTTCATAGCACTCCATCATAGATTGTGCCCACTGCAACATGCGGTCTCTGTCATTTGGTGTGACAAGGAAAGAATGACTATCACCATACAATATAAAAGAGTCAATTCGTACATAACATCCTAAATTTAACCATTTATTAGCTTCAACTATAAACTTTTCTATTGTATCAAATGGAAATTGTGGATCAATTGCTATAACCTTACGTTCTTCACTAAGTTCAACAGTATAATCATCATCATCCTCACTCTCACTATCATTATTTAAAATGTCTTCAGGTTGTAGAAAAACATCGGAAATTTTGGAAGAATTAATATGGTCATTCACATGAGGAGGCATTTTGAAGTAGGTAATATTGTAAACAGCAGAGACGAAACAACAAGAGCGGCGTGTAGAAGCAAAATGAAGGAGTGACCAACGCTCGCTCCGCTTTTATAACAATATGCAAATGAGGGGTAAGAGCTGACCTTAACCGGTCATCGACCCAAAGGAGTGGGGGAAGTACTTTTCTTACTACTCAAATGGAAGTAGGTTAGTAGGTCACGGGACTTAGAGTGTTAAAAAATAATGGGGGAGAAACACAACGCTATAACGCATTGTGTTTCTCCCCCATTATTTTTTTAGCAACAATTTGGAAAAAACTAAGTGAATTTACTGTTTACGCCCCCACCTTGTAATACGATCCTTTTTATCCCTGAGGAGAAAGTCTTGAGAATCTAAAGTGTTAAATCTCTTCTCTTTACACAAATTCTCACAAACTCTAATTTTATATTTTAAGCCGTTACATTTTGCCAAAATGTGTTGGTGGTCAACAACACTTAGAAAAAAATATTTCAAACCTTTCTTAAGCCTCTCTCCTCTGACGGATATTATTTTAGGATCGTCTTCAACGGTGGGGATTTCTGTCAGTTGTGGTTCAGAAATATGTTTCACGATATGTACACGGCAAAAACTTTCATTTTTAACACATTTCCTCCCACAAGCTGATCCTTTCTTAATTCCCCTAGTGAGCACTTCAGGGCAAGTAGTGGGACGGCTAAATGCCCTACGACGCTCTTCTTGTAATAATTGAAATTGCTCTGAAGGAGCAGGCTTAGGAGCAGGTTTGGGAGTAGGCTTAGTGGATTTAGTTTTATGATAGGTGTGGTCTTCAGGCATAGTAAGTGGTGGGGTAGGAGGCAATGGTGACAGTGGAATGATAGGTGTACTAAGACTATGAAGCAAAGTTTCAAATGAAGGGGTATTAAGACGGGGAGCTGGCTTCTGTGGAGGCGGCATGATGGTTGATGGCGGTGTGGAGTCGTTTGAAAGCGAAGTAGAAGGCGAAGGCGGTGAAAAAATGCTTCGAAGTTTAGAAGTCTTGATAGGCGGAAGAATAGTGCCAGAAGTTGAAGGTTTGGATCCAAGTTGCTTCTTGTACCAGTCAGGAGGATTTTTCAGACGAAGAGTTTTCTTTGGTGCAGTAACAGCCGTAGTAGAAGTTGAAGTAGAAGTTAAAGTAGAAGTTGTAGTTGGCAGAGATGACATGGTTGTGGCTCCAAGTTCGCAGCGTAACGTCTGGAATCAGAATGAAATGTTAGCCGCAGTCGGTGCGTCTTTTATAACAATATGCAAATGAGAGGGGTAGCAGCTGGCCAAGACTGATTATTGACCTGGGAGGTGGGGGAAAAGGGAAAAGAGAAGGTATTTATTTAAAATAATTCGCATAACTTTTGACTAAAATAAGATAACCAAATTCTTCTTTTACCAAAATGTTTATCTTACATAGACCTTTTCAATGATGTATCGCTTGTCCAAATCCGTCAATCCGTTATCAAGCTATAGCCATTTTAATTTTTCAGGTCATGACCGGTCGTTCACCCGGAGTAGTGGGGGAAGGAGTGGGGGAAGGAGTGGGGGTAGGAGTGGGGGAAGGGGGGGGGGAATCGACTCCATTTTTTCGGGGGGGGGGGAGGGGGGGGGGGAATCGACTCCATTTTTTCGGGGGGGGGAGGGGGGGGGGGTCATTGACCCTTCCAAAAGTGGGTCAAGGTCATTCAAGATTTATAATGATCCAAGGTGATGGGAACAGTAATACTGTTCCCACCACCCTGTTTGCCTAACGGTTCCCACTCCCAACCCACTAGTTACGTTCTGCAAGGGACATCGACGCAATTTTGTTTGGACCGTCCGGGTCTACCGTAACGGTCCGGTCCGGGTCTACCGTAACCATGAATTCCAAGGGAAACTGGAACACCTAATGCAGAAACGCAACTCTAACCCCACCCAAACTAATCCCACCCATCATATTCCTAAACAAAATGCAAAAAACCTAGTCCGCAATTTGCGGATGTCCCACCCCTTCTAAGTGAAGTTCAACTGAACTTCTGAATTTACAGTTAATCTACCCCCTAACATCTAGCTGAAAGGCAAAACAACGACATAAATTATTAATATCAACACTTAAAACTAACAACACATCATTATTAAAAACCAAATAATTCAACACAACCAAATACCTTCATTATTCTTAAAATTAATACACCTTAATGCTAAACACCTCTTAAAATTAATACACCTTAATGCTAAACCCAACTTATAACTAACATCGCAATGCGCAAATTATTTCTTAAATTAAATACAACTTAAAACTAAACACACACACACACACACATACCACATTGCATTAAAAAACGCAACGTAGTAGAAGAAGTTCAAATATATATAGGCCTACTATATATTTGAAACCTCTTGCTGAGTCGCCAACAACCTTTCGCTATGAAAGTTTGTTGACGACTGACGCTAAGATCAGGCTCGTATTGCTCCTCGGATTCTCGAGTAGTGGGGGAAGTTGTTTCACTCCAGTACAGTGTTCAATCCAGTCCAGTTCGCACCAGTGTAAAAGGAAGGCAAAGGAGTGGGGAGCGGCGCATGCGCAACAACACAAATCCAAGGTTTGAGGTTAGAATTATCCATGTGCAGTAGCGCTAAAGTGAGTAATACAGGACTAGGCGCATGCGCATAGCATAGACTCATTCCGATCCGGAGAACTTGTTGCATGCGCAGCAGGTTTGAGGTTAGAATTATCCATGGCAGCTGCCATATTTAGTCTGGTTTCACCACATAAAGTCAACAACCGGTGGTGACCGGCCATTGACCTGGAGGAGTGGGGGAAGGAGTGGGGGAAGGGGGGGGGGGGCTCCATTTTTTCGGGGGGGGGGAGGGGGGGGGAGGGGGGGGAGGGGGGGGGGGGTCATTGACCTTTCCGGTCGGTCATTGACCCCAAGGAGTAGGGATAGACACAGAACCCTACTTCTCTTACTACTCAGGTGAAAGTCGGTCAACCAGTCATTTGCTTGCCATCTGCCGCCATCTGGCTGGAGTTATTGCCTCTATAAAGGTGGGTAGTTTATCGCGCTACAAACATTCATTGCCTCGCATCCGCTCGGTCATCATCTCTCGTTAGTTTTATGTTATGACTACTTCACTTACTAGGTTTGAGGTTAGAATTATCCATGGAATAGCCTTCGTAAATTCTAACCTATAAAATTACTACTCTGGCTTTCTGTTTCAATTTCTTTTACACTTCATTTTATATCTCAGTCTTATTTTAACTTCTAAACTTAACACATCGGTTATGATGAGTGCACAATGTTTAAAATTAAAGCTTTTGCGAACACAACACATATTACGAAGTACTTCTAAACCTTCAATTTCAAAGTGTAAAACTAATTTAAATAAAGTTAGAAAGAAGTACAGTTTTAACCCATTATACTCAAAGACTTCGCAGGTTAATGTTGATGATAATGTTATTTACAACATTTTGCATTCTATGTTACAATTCAACAACTTTGAACTTGTTACACCTATCGACTGTGTTCAACAAGTTTTTTTATTTTACCCCTACTATTCCTCATATAAGCGCTGTCACCACAATTCCTACTTCATGCTCCTCTATTTTCTTCAGCTAAGCTAAGGTTTGAGGTTAGACTTATCCATGGCGGCCGCAATGTCTAGTTCAGTTTCACCACATAGAGTCGGCGACCGGTTATTGGTCTAAAAGAGTGGGGGAAGGGGTGGTGGGGAGAAGGTTGCCATTTTATAAGCCCTCTCCCTAGGCGGCGCTTCTCATTCAATCGCCAACTTTCAAACAATAAACACCTCTCCCATGGCACGAATGAATTAATTATCCCACTATCACCAACTAGTTCAACTTTGAACTATTTCTGGTGGTAGTTGGGTAGGCTTTTTTAAAACTTACTCTGGATGACCTTGACATACTTTCCAGGCCCCCAGTTATAACTGTTGAATTTCAGTTTTGATCTTACTCTTAATTTTTGTTCAACTTTTAGAGTTTAGTTAACACAGTTGAATTTTACTTTTCAACTAACTCTTCATTCATGCCCAATTCTACTTCAAATTCAGGGCATATGCTCTCGCCATCTGCACCCTGCAGCTGCCCTGGCAACTGACACCATCTGACCCCTGCAGCTGCCCTGGCAGCTGACGTCACTTCCGGTTTAGAAGTGGCTTTTTCCCACTACTTGATTACAGTACCTTTGAAAACTATGAATTATATGTCTGCAGCAGATTTTCATCTTGCTAAACAAGGGCTTAAAGATTAAACTATTTAAAACAGAAATTTTATTTGTTAAAAGTCGGGCACTTAAATTATTATAGAGAGAGATTTGAGCTTAAAAGTAAAATGATTTTTTCCTTCCTTAATGAGTTGTTTTCCTGTTTGAGCCTTTAAAAACCCCATAAAACCCCGTTACCATGATCCGATCATGCTGCATGGTTCGCGAAGACATGAAAATAGACCTGATCTTGCACCTTCATACCAAATTTCATAAAAATCTAACGTTCGTTTCAAAAGTTATCAGTACCACGAACCCACACACACACACACACACACACACACACACACACACACACACACACACACACACACACACACACACACACACACACACACACACACACACACACACACACACACACACACACACACACACACACACACACACACACACACACACACACATACACACATACACACACAGCCTGGGCCCGGGCTTAGGTCTTACCATGCCTACCACCGTAATAGCGTATTTCCTACAGGGGAAAATTCGCTAATATTGCCTATAGGGGAAATTCGCTAGTATTCCCTATAGGGGAAATTCACTAAAACACGAAAATATATGGTGTTTCACAGTAAATTCGAGACACTTTAACAGATTTTCCCTCAAATGAAGACGACAACAAAATAATACATGAATATTTGTCCAAAATTAATTTCTTAAGGCGCTTGCCCAAAAATAGAATCATTAGAAATGTAAGCGTATTTTGTTGCACACTTCAGTCTAAAAAACATTACAAAGATATTTTTATAACCCTTTAAAGTTAGATAGGCTTCGAAAACTGTAAATAATATTTTAAGCAAAATATTGTGAAAAAATAATTTTTAATTACTTAAAATTTAATGGTAATAAATAATCTTAAGTTTTTTGAAGATTGTATATAAACTCTAATGAAAATACTCTAAAATTAGGTTTATTTACCTTAACAGTCTGACAGATTGAATTTTTCTTTTAATGGAAATGTAGTTATTCTATTGAGTTTCAAATTTAAACATATCTATTACAATTTTTTTTAACACTTTCTATAAAAAAATATAACACTTATTTGCATATATCTTTTAAAATTTATAATGTTAATTAAAACTGTAACGATGAATCCATCAACAGATAGTCAACCAGATTATGTGAAAAACATTGTATGAGGTATGAGGTAACCTTGTAAACAAGAGTGGTAATTGTTAAATGTAAGATTCACGACATACCTTAATCGGGTTATTTACTTTTTAATTTATCCCTATTAACAAAATATTGCCTCATTTAAAGGTTTAACAGGGCTTAAAGTGCCTATTTCATTAAATATACGGTTGCAATAACTGGATAAAGGAATTCAATAACTTACTTGATTACGTTCTTCGCTCTCAGGAATTCATAATAACCTAAAGTCATTTTAAGTAGACATTCTCCAGAGTTTCTAAATACGTAGAAATGTTAAATGTGGACTAAAATAAGAATAGATAGTTAATGTTTATGAATACTCTACAGAAAACAATCAGTCTATTTGTTTTCTTTATTGGAGAAAAATTCTCGTTACACGTGAAAGTAAAAGTTTGTTGGGTTACAAATAATAATTCGATGTGAGGTAAAGTGGCTTTTATTGGTTTAAATTCTATTTATTATTTAAAATTTAACCACACTGATCAAGTTTGAAATTTATTTATTAAAGTAGTGATGTAAATATAATTTATTTTAACTCGAGAAAATAGTGATGATCGAAGGATAGATACATAATCCTTCTATATTATTCTAAGTATAAGAACTTAGAATAAAATACTTTAATAAACACGTTTATAAATTTTTAAAATTCATAAATTAAGCGATTGCACATCTCTGTATGAAATATCAATTTTGACCCACTCTTGGGATAACTTATATTCATTAACCATTTTATTCACTGTATTTTACTACATCCGTTAAAAATAAACAGACTATTTACAATAATAATTTACGAACAATAATATTTTATGAAACTGTAAACATTTCATGATTTTGCCACTTTCATAGAAAACATAGTGAGTTTAATAATACAATTACTACATAAAAATATATTTTTTAATCCATAGAATTTACCTTTATTGAAAAAGATCCAATAGTGTATGTCAAAAGCGGAGCATTATGACCTCAAGTAACGTGGTTTTCAGTGTCAACCCTCATGGGGATTTCTATCAATATTGTAATGGCTTAGGTTTTTTCCTGACAGTCTCGAGCGTTTTATAATTTGTCTACTATCTTCTGTATAATACATTACAGTTAACATACTAAAGTGAAAGAAAGTAACAATTCATTGTTTTACTAAACATTGTTTTACTGGTGAAAATATCATCAAACATGAATAAACAAAAACTATTCACAAAACATCGTCGTAATTGTGGAAAACTAGAAATAATTTGAGTGGAACTTTTAACATTTGTCTTTGAAGTTTGCTACGCCAGTCATATATTCAAAGGGCGTTCCATTATATCTGGGAACTCAATCTTTCATTTGATATTTTTTAAGGTTAGACCGAACCAAACGTTCTTTTCAAAATGCGAAACGATGACTTTACCAGTAAAGCATTGGCTCAAGTGCATTCAACCATTCAAATGAAATACATTCACGAACTTGGGCTCTTTGCCCTTTCAAACAATGCTTGTAAGAATGGAAAAAAGTATTCTGTGGTACTCGGTGGTAGTATTCGGTGGTGGTGGTTTATTAATTTAATGAATTCCAAATGAAAATTAAGTTGCATAATCCTCCTCAAAATAAGATTAATGCAACGTATTGATACCATTGGGGCCATTTCTGATATAAGTATCTCTTTTTATCTGTCTTTAAGTAGCCTGTCTTAATTGTAAATGAATAATAAATGACTAAATGATATTCAGATGAAAACTAATAATAAAAAGTTTAATATGTTATTCTAATTTTGAGAGTTGTTGTCTACCTATTACAAATGAGTATTAATCTCTGTTATCCGAATGTAAGAAAATGTTGTATTTAACTGTTCTCATTAAAAGTTAAATAAATAAGAAAAATCATAATTTAGCCGAGGATACGGAAAATGGTATATAAGTTTTGGGTATTACTTATCCTGGGGACAGGAGTTTGTAATTTTATCAGCGAGATTTACAAAGTTCAGTGGTTGGTGAATAAACATCAGCATGGTTGAAGTTTCAGCCTACTACCTGACAAAACCTTAAACGTAAAGGACGTATTGTTATTTGGTTTTGTAATATGAGATACACAATTCTGTTTGTAATACAGTTTTCGGTAATGTGAGGGCTAGCTGTAAATGTTAAATATGTTCATTGAAATGATTGATTAGATGATTAGTGATGATAAAAAGTAAAACGATTTAAGAATATTACCGGTGTTGTGTAATTACACGCTTTTGGAAGAAAAAACTTTAAAAGTATTATAAATACATGGAAATTGGTAAAAAAAGAAAGTAATCGTGCTAAACTAACTATCTAATTATTCCCTTATGCTTTTCTTTTATACGACGGAATGAATTAAAATGAATACAGGTGGTGAAACATAAGAGTAGTGAAAAATAAACTGATAGTTATTAAAGAAAAAAAAGGAAAAAGGAGCTGGTGTGGTTCGATTGCCAAAAATACTATATAACTTCTGTTTGTTACTTTAAGGGGTCGTATTGTTCGGCAATCACGTACAACTCATTCAAATACTGTGATTATCACAACCAAACAAAATTACATTACGGTGTTTCAATGAATTGTAGAAGTACTTGTTTTATATGTTTAACTATTATTTTTTAACAATAATACATTTCTTGAAGCTAAAAGTTTTAACGTAAAAAATATTAAATATTGTTGAATATGCTGCAGATAATAGTAGTAAGTAATACGTAGTAACCTCAAGCGGGATTCTGACTGCCGTTTTAGATGTTGGCTGCAGGGTTAACTTAGTTGTTTGTTTGTCAGAACCCTACAACTATGCACAACTCTACTTAGGTACAGTAGAAACGCATTTATCACAGTCTTACTCTCATCTCCGTTCCATCTGAATATTACATGTATGCCCTCACTCACCGACACAGTTGACAATGAAAAGTCCTCATATCACAGAGACAGTAGGGAATGAAACGCATTTATCACAGTCTCACTCTCATCTCCATTTCATATGAATCTTACATGGCCGTAATGTAGGACACCACACGCAGACACAGATAAGTCCTCACATTAGAGAGACAGTATAGAATAAAACACATTTATCAAGGGCTCACTCTCATCTCCGTTTCATCTAAATCTTAAATGGCTGTAATGTAGGTCATCACACACAGACACACATTACGACCACTGTAAGCCCTCACGTCGGAGAGATAGTAGGTAATGAAACACAATTTATCGCAGTCTCACTCTCATCTCCGTTTCATCTGAATCTTACATGGCTATAATGTAGGTCATCACACACACAGGCTACAACTGTGCATCTTCACATCACAGAGACAGGGAATGAAACACATTTATCACAGTCTCACTTTCATCTCCGTGTCATCTGAATCTTACATGGCTATAATGTAGGTCATCATACACAAAGGGCTACAACTGTGCATCCTCACATCACAGAGACAGGGAATGAAACACATTTATCGCAGTCTCACTCTCATCTCCGTTTCATCTGAATCTTACATGGCTATAATGTAGGTCATCACACACACAGGCTACAACTGTGCATCTTCACATCACAGAGACAGGGAATGAAACACATTTATCACAGTCTCACTTTCATCTCCGTGTCATCTGAATCTTACATGGCTATAATGTAGGTCATCATACACAAAGGGCTACAACTGTGCATCCTCACATCACAGAGACAGGGAATGAAACACATTTATCGCAGTCTCACTCTCATCTCCGTTTCATCTGAATCTTACATGGCTATAATGTAGGTCATCACACACACAGGCTACAACTGTGCATCCTCACATCACAGAGACAGGGAATGAAACACATTTATCACAGTCTCACTTTCATCTCCGTGTCATCTGAATCTTACATGGCTATAATGTAGGTCGTCACACACACAGGCTACAACTGTGCATCTTCACATCACAGAGACAGGGAATGAAACACATTTATCGCAGTCTCACTCTCATCTCCGTTTCATCTGAATCTTACATGGCTATAATGTAGGTCATCACACACACAGGCTACAACTGTGCATCCTCACATCACAGAGACAGGGAATGAAACACATTTATCACAGTCTCACTTTCATCTCCGTGTCATCTGAATCTTACATGGCTATAATGTAGGTCATCACACACAAAGGGCTACAACTGTGCATCCTCACATCACAGAGACAGGGAATGAAACACATTTATCACAGTCTCACTTTCATCTACGTGTCATCTGAATCTTACATGGCTATAATGTAGGTCATCACACACAAAGGGCTACAACTGTGCATCCTTACATCACAGAGACAGTAGGGAATGAAACACATTTATCACAGTCTCACTCTCATCTCCGTGTCATCTGAATCTTACATGGCTATAATGTAGGTCATCACACACAAAGGGCTACAACTGTGCATCTTCACAAGTAGTGTCAAATTGTTGGTGCTGGCTCAGTTCAAGGTCACCTGAGGGATGACGTCATCGAGGTCAATGACCTCACCGATGACGTCATCGATGACGCAATCGATGACGTCATCGATGACGTCATCACTAATGACGTCATTTCTATGACGTCACACCCATGACGTCACAGAAATGACGTGCTGATGACGTCATCACCCCTTACGTCATCAAAATGACGTCACCGACGCCACTGAGGTCAAGGTCATGCCGAAACTTAAAATTTTTTGGCACTTTTGCCGTTTCTCGCACTACGCTCCGAGTTTCAGTCAGAGTCCCCGTGACCTTGACCACTTGGAGCGAATTTTCGACGAGAAACGGCAAAAGTGCCAAGTTAAACTCGAGTTTCTGACATGACCCTGCCTAAATGGGCAATCGGTTATTCCTCAGGTGACCTTGAACCAACACAACACCAACAATTTGATATTACTGTGACCTTGAAAACCTAACAACGGAGCGCCGACACCGATGCGCACCCCACGACAGCCACCGAGTTACTGACTGCCAGGATCTGTGTACTCTAGGTATATGGGGAAGTGGAGGGGGAAATCTCAAGGTCATCCAAATGGAGTTTTAAAAAAGTTGAAGAGTAGAAAGACTACTCTTGTGCTTCCTGGGCGACCTCATCAATCTCTAATGGATCTGTAAACCAATCCGATCTGTAGCGGCAGGAGTCCAGAAAACAGGTGCACCACCCATCAGGTTGTCCGTAGCACTTCCGACAATTGGTAAGATTGGAGAAGTGAAATTTAATACACCGCTGCGGACAACAAGTATAAAAGTATTTGGATTTGTAGATTTTGAAAGTTTGTAGTACCGGCGGTGGCAGCTGTTGGTTCTTGCATCTACACCTGCAACATCCGAAGCATTCACATTGCCGGCAGGCCAGCCCATCCACTTGCCACTTTGGTAAGAGGAAACACTTATCCTCACAGCAATAGGTTGTCCCCGTCTCTTCCTCCCAACGCTTCTTTGCACAATATGTGACGCCTTGTATCTCCAAACACCTATGCTCGCAACATGAGATGCGCTTACTTTCCATAGTTGATGTTGCTTTGACGAGGGAGCACGATGAAGTGATGCTGTGGTCAGTGGGAATGGGGTTTATATAAACTAAGGTGAGTGGAGGGGGAAAGGTCAAGGTCATCCAAATGGAGTTTTAAAAAAAGAAAAGAGTAGAAAGACTACTCTTGTGTATCTATAGCGATTTCATTGATAGTGAGTGCTTCTGTATGCCAAGTTGATCTGTACTGACAGGCTCCTAAATAATGTTTGCAAAAACCTGCAAAATGATTGTTGCACAATTTGCAGCCAGTTAGCTGTTTTAATGTGAATTCAATGCAACGTTCAGGGCAACAAGTGTACTTATGCCCTCTCATCTGGTACACATGGAATGTCTTCAACTCCGGTTTCGGCTTCTTCCAAGACTTGCACTTACACATGCATTGACCAAAAGCTTCACATTTTCTACACGCCAAACCATCCGCAACATCAATGTCATTCGGCCATGAAAAACATTTCCGTTCGCAACAGTAGTTGAGTTGACTCTCCATGTTGCTGTGGTGAAGGTGCGCGATGAAATGATGCTGCACTCATTGAGAGTGCACCTTAAATAAACTCAGTGGAGGGGGAAAGGTCAAGGCCATCCAAACGGAGTTTTAAAAAAGATAACTAGTCGTCCTCCTCCTCCTCCTCATCCGTTGTACTTAGAGAGCTGTCAGACGAAGAGCCCCGTGCAGGTGCTCCCCAGATGAAAAACAAATCAATTTTAAAACGAAGACCAGGATCTTGCATCATCAATTCCTTTAATTTGTCACATACTAAGTCGACCTTGTGTAAGGTGTCAACAACAAGCTTCCAATTCGTTGGTTCAATATAACTTGTAGTAGAGTCTGCCTCGCTGATAACCACATCCTCCGGCCGTATTGGAGTGTAAAGATGTGTAAAGTTCTTTGGCTGTAGCTGAGGTTCAGGCTGGCTGGAAGTGGAAGGTTGAGTGTGGACCCCTGTCGCATCGAAATCCATAGTCATTCTACATTCAATGTTGGGGTTTTCGTTTAATACATACACCAATTTCTCATGCAACATATCCACTTCTGCCGAGTCTTGCAGATGAACATTCCAGGAAAATGGCCATTCTTCATCCGTAGTGGAGTCAACTCGAGAAAGAGTGCTGTCCGCCATGATAGCTAAGCAAGGAATGATGTGAGCTACAGACTGTGGTAACAGTATTGAAAAGTAGAGGGGGTAAACCAAAAGTACGTGGAGGGGGTATTTTCAAGGTTATTTAATTTGGGTTTTAAAAAAAGGAAATAGTGGAGGGGGAATTCTCAAGGTCATCCAATTTAGGTTTTAAAAAAGGAATGAAGCTTACTCCTCTTCAGCCTCGTTGTCCCCTGCATCTTCATCAGCCTCATCTTCATCGACGTCAGACTCGCCGTAAGGATAGATCGGGGACATGGGCGAATATTGTGGAGATTGTTGACCGTTATTGTCGTCCCCTTGCATTCTAACTTGGGACCAATCATAATTTAAATTCATTTGTATTATGATCCCAGGGTTGTCCCGCAGTATTTCCTTCATACGTTCGCAAATTGACTCCAAATAGTGTACACTATCGATCGACAGTGTCCAACCCGTACTTGTACCGACATCAGTAGTGGAGTCAGCTTGGCTGATGGTGTTGTTGTCTGCCATGGTTGCTTGTCGGACAAGGAATGACGGTTGATGTGATGCTCATGCAGGAACATGGTGAAGTGGTGGGGGGTGTGGTGGAGTAGTGGGGGAATTTTCAAGGTCATCCAAACGGAGTTTTAAAAAAAGGAAAACTTACAAAGTAACATTGAAACTTTCCAATTGATGCTGGCGAGCGTTTTCTTCTGCAACCTTGCCGACACATGTGACTATGCCGTACAGTATGAAAAGTACAACCATAATAAGGCCGAACAATAAAAGATAGCCGTTGACTATCATGATATTTTCTGAGTGGATCTGTTTTCTTCTTATCGCCCTCTCCTGCATCCTCTTCTCCAACTCGTGGACGAAGTCACAACATGCGTGAGGACATCTTTCATCTGTTGGTAGGTTTGCCATTGTTGATGTTGTCGGTGTGGCTGTTGAAGATGGAATGAGGTTTCCAATTGTGATGTGCCATGTACACCAATAGTCAAGTGGTGGGGGTAACAAAGCAGTGGAGGGGGAAGTTTCAAGGTCATCCAAATTGTGTTTTAAAAAAACCTATCTTGTTACTGAGCTTATATGTCAGTAACAAGATAGGTGTTTTTGCTCTTTTACTTCTTTAATATAATGAAAAAATATACATATTCAACAATGGTTAGGACAAGAAATACAACTGCTAGTCAGCTGAAGTAGTCCAAGTTGTCTGGCTCGGTCTTCATGGACGCTGGTGAGGAAGCCGTCGAGGAGTGTCCAGGCTCTTCCTTTGACTGCCGGGTGTTCCGTATATTGCAAGCGTAAACTTGCACATTTATACGGTAGCCTCGTGCCACCATCAGCTGCAACTCCTTGTATAAGTCGTTTAGCTCCTGCTGAGTCTTGATGCTCACCTCCTCGTAACTTGCGCAACTGACGTTGAGAGACATCCTGATGTTGCTAGGTTGGCTGCTGGAGTAGAAATGAAGCCGAGGCACAGCGTTTGGAGGTACATGGAAAAGTGGTGGGGGTGATGGTGGTGGGGGTATGGAAGATGCAATTAAACACTTCTAAACTTTTTCCATTGATACAAAGGGATGGAACAAATAGCACAGGTGTCCTTGTAGTTTTCAAATCTAAACATTGGTGCTAGAAATCCAAACTGTTTTCTACCACCTTCCTGTACGAACCGTCGAAGGTCTCTGACGGCAGCATTGCCACAAGGCCTACAAAACTTTTCCCCGTCTTGGAACCTATACCAGGAGTATCCCGAATACCCTCTATTATCTTTCTTGTACTCCTCGATATCCTGCTTTACTGTTATAGGGATATTATCTCGTAAAGCCGTCTGGAATAAAGATGCGTCAGTTATAACTCGTTGTAAGCAAAGCTCGTACAAGGTGCTCATCGTTTGCTAGTTGGCAACAGACTGACCGTTTTTCGCATCCAAGCAGGTTTGAATCCTAGTGCGGTAGTGGGGGTAATTACAGTAGTGGGGGTAATTGTGAAATGCAAAGGTCAAAGGTCAAGGTCACCCGCGAAGTTTAAAAAAAAAAAATGCAACATATCAATACGTGAAGTCTGTCACATATTGATATGTTGCATTTTTTGTTTTTTTTATTTTTTTTTTTGTCTTTTATGATTCGTTTATTTATAAAACATTACAACAACATATGTACAACATTAAAACTTAAATCTAACACTGCTGCTTGTCAGCGATGTGGATGGTCAACTCTGTAGAATTGCTACCCGTGCAGCCGTGGGACACCAGGTATAGACACCCGGGTTGAATAGAGCGAAGATCCTCGTTTTGTAGAAGATGGACGAATCTCTTGGGCAGGTACACCTGGAACTTTGGTTCATCCCCCGGAGTAAACGGTGCCTCGCTGAGACTGCAGCAGATGGCCTCCCCAACTGTAGTCTCCATCTTCTTCATAGCATGGATTATGTAGTGCTTCTCGTCTTTTAGTTCCGAGCACTTCTTTACAGGTAATATTGTTGACTTGGAGTGAGCATTGAACTGCTCGACCAAAGTCTGAAGGAACTGGTGAGATGCCATGGTCAGGTTACAGATCGTCTTCTTGCTCGGAGATGTTGTCGTCTCGGAATCTCGAGTAATACTCATGCCAGGTCCCTGTCTGCTCCCCACTTATATACTCTCCGTTACCCCCACCACTCCCCAATTCCCCACTTTGAAGGTAAGAGGCGAGTTTATAGGCATTTTTCAAAGCGCAATGTCTATCTTTATCATGTTCTGGGCTTTTTGTACAAATACATATGGTTTCCAGCATGTATTGATAATTCTTATCCAATTCCACATCATTAACCGGAACATGAGTAAATCCTTCGATCCATCTTTTCTTTTCCAGCCCCTTTGTGTAAATATTGGTAAACTTGTCTGAAAAGTGATGCATAATGTGATACAAGTCCGTGTAACTTGTAAAACCATCATACCAATCGATATGATGGAAGTGTTTTGAAATCCATCTGTTGGTAGTAGCGGCTTTACTAGTTAAAGACGAATAAGAACATGGTGGTTTAAATAAAAACGAATAAGGAACACTTGTATTCATGTCCAAAAACACAAGTTCTTTTATAATGAATCTATCATCATTACCACGAAACGCTTGAAACTCAATAATACCAGGCTTGGACTTTACTTGTTGTTCTTCTCCCTTGTCCATTTTGAAGGTCACACGTCTGCTCATTACGAAGTCAGGAGGTCAACTGATTTCCACACCACGGTAGGTACTACTTTTATACCAGGCCGTACAGTTGTTGGCGCGTTGGTGTATATTTAACGTGGGCACCGTCCCCAATAGGCCTAACCCCACAAAATGTTGGTTATTGTTTTAAAAACTAACCATTGTCATTTAAGTTTCCATCTTTATATTTTCCTTATTTTCATTTTCATCACTAACACTTGATTCTTCTCCTCCATCTTCCTCTTCTTCCTGTGTTACTGATTTCTTATGTAGTTGAGCGTACTTTTCTAATTGTCTCCACATCTGTACTTCATGAGGAACTCTATTAAATATAGAAGTATCCACAGGTCCGTATAATATAGGTGCGTCCGGTTGTTTGTCCAATGTGTCTTCCAGATAATCTTTAATAATCGAACTTGAAAACACCAGTTGTCTCAAGTATCTTGTTATAGGTTCAGTAGCACAAGTTAAAATGAAAAACTCCTCTCGATTAAGTTGAATTTTGTTATCATGTCTTGTTGTGTCTCTAAACCGTAGCTGATGATCACCACGTTGTTTAATGATATCAATTTCCACATTTGAATCCAAAAGTCCTACCCTTGTCTTTCTTCCAAACATGTTACTACTTAAATAGCATTCTAGCAGATGCAAATGTTTCATAAACGATTCCCAAGCACTGTCCGTAAACAAAATCATTTTGGGTCCATGAGTTAAAATTACAGTAGGGGAATAATCTGTAGATTTCATAACACCGATTAAAACACTTTTATCCAAACTGGAAGAGATTGGGTAAAATATTCGCAAAAATACCTCACTCAATATGTTTGGAGAAATATTATCTTCAATATCCCTTTTTCTCTTTTGTATAGTCTTTCTTCTTTTACCTTTTTCTTCAACATTATTACTGGCGTGAAGTTGTCCGCAAACGTTTTGTTCACCTCCTTCCTGGTGACCTTGAGGATCTAAAAACTCAGATATCTCCTTCTCAATATCTACCACATTTTCAGGTGTACCACTAGGAGAAGCCATATTGAATACGATGCTACCCATACAACAGTAGGCAACAAACTGATGAGGAGCGGTCTGTACGCTCTGCTTTTATACTCGCGGAATGAAACAAAACCGGTTCTTACAATACATTTTTAACAATTCCGGTTAAAGGTGTGTATGTTACGATTTTATCATGTAGAATTAAACAGTATGCAGTTGTATTAGCCGGTATAGCATCGTTGAATTCCATTTCTATTTTTATATCCACACTTGAAGACTTTACTGATTCATTTTGTTTAGAACAATCGATTACAACTATTGGGTAGGCATCGAAATATTTGTCAGGTGGTAATAAAGGTGTATTTGTTTTACCGTAATATGAACTTTGGAATCTCGCGTACATATCGTACAATATACTGTATTTCTTCTTAGTGAATGACACATTTAAATTGTCGTATGGAAAGAATTGTGAATTTAAATAAACTTTAATATTTTTCAAGTCACAATGATCAAATTGTCCTGCATGTTTAGTAATGGCGTCTCTTCTACCTGTTTGTAAACCAAATATAATATACCTGGCTCGTTCTACATAATTCGATGTTTTAACAGTCCAAGTGTGTCGATCCGTAGTAGGTAAACTGGGATGCTCATGAAATTCCCAACTTCTAAATGGAATAACAATATCACGATCGGCTTTTAATTTTCTTAAAAGTAGCATTCTATGCTCGTCAGCCAATTTAACATGTGGAACTCTCCATACAATTTTGTCTAATTTTAATTTCCATTCTAAAGTCGCATCTGTAGTAGCATCTGCAGCTTTAATAATGTCTTTATCGTTAGAAGATCTCAACAAAACTAATTCTTGTTTAACGTTTAATATTATTTTCCTATAATCTTCAGCAAAACCAAGCAGCAAACGTAATGGAATATGAAAATCAAAATATCCATTTGGATCTGGAGTGATCGTGTCAATCGTAGGTAATACCCATCCGGCAGGTTTAAGTAAATTGGTTTCATTGGGTGTTATAGATGTTAATCCTTTTAAAGTTGTCGTAATACCTACTTTTTTAGTGGAATCAACTGTTACACCTGATATTTCATATCTAATTTCATCAAATAGGAAAGCCATAGGATTATTTATAAATGGAACTGTTGTACCAACAGTAGTACCGTCCTTTTTAGTAACTTGTCCTTCAATATACAAGTAACTTTCACATGGTAGTGTGTAAATGTCTTGATTTTGTATGGGAATACGAATTTCATCGTTATTGTTTAATTTCGATGAAGTGTAAGGGTTGTGGGTGTGATATTCTTTTTCCCATAGGGTTTCGTCGAATGTTGGACCCTGCGCTATATCCAGTATATCCATACTCGGTTAATTTTAATCCAATTCTCTCTAAGAAACGAATGTTCTCGCGTGTTAACTCCTCCACAGCTGAAGAGCTACTAATGCGGTTTCCCGCAGGTTGTTCGCTTTTAAATGTTAAACCCATGGTTTTGTATTAAAGTGTCGATTTTAAATGTAATCTAATCGTAATAGGCTCTTCTCTGAAGTCTACCAAGTTACCGTCTTGATCCAATACGCTCAACACGATGTCTGAAATGAAAGTGGTGTTCAACGGTAGATATACCAGGTTTTGTGGCTTTTCAACAATTTTAAATCCAGGTGGTACACTTGGGTAAAAAGTATGTATGATGTGGGTGTTAGCCCCATCCCTGTAAGCACCTTGTATAATGTTACAAGTTATGTCTATACTATTGACTTTTAATATTGTTACTGTTTTCTTACCGGAATGTGTTACATCTGGTTCTAAAACAGGCTCATCGTTGGAAAATCCTAATAAATCACCAATTGAGTTTGGTTGAGTGAAATCTATATAATATTTGGAAGTAATTTCAGCTTTCATCGTATTATTATTACCTTTTAATGTTATATTGTCTTTTCCCATTTTAGTTTGCAAAAATTCATTTATATGATCAATTTCATAAGAACCTGTGGGTAACCTGCACTCTTGTAAGTCTGTAAATTTTCCACTGGCATCCTTTCCCTTATAATAATGCAATACGTTATTTTTACCTTCCGTAACATTGGGGATAGAGTTGTAAGTTGTAAAATCCAATAGTGCCGCCTCCCAAAACCTTCCTTTTTGCAAGCGTAACGCTGGAAAAAGGATACTTCGTAAAGTGGACGATTTTCCTGTTAATGATACCGTATAGGAAGACATCTCAATAGTGACTGATACTTTTAGCTAGAAATTCCAAACATAAATGGCCGCATATTGAAGTATTATCAGGTTGTTCTCTTTTATAGTTATAATATATGTTTTTAGCAGATTTAAAGTAATTTTGAAGTTCTTTTGGTGGTGGCAAATTACCGAAACTATCAAAATAATATACATTGTTATTTAGTTTCTTATAACAAACCCAATGGGTGCCAGGCCCTTCAGTATTATCCAAATTTACAATTCCAGTCTCATTTTGCCACATTTTCTTTGGTAAACTGTCTTTCATAAACACACCGCGGAAAAATGGTATTTTTAAACAGGAAATATATTTAAATAATTCAATATTGGTTAATGCTTTATGTGGTATGACCAATTGATTTCTTTCATTTAATATGCACGATAAGGTCTTAGGTAAAGACCTGCCCCGTTTTTTACCATTGACCACACGGTGGGCTTCTTCCTGCCTTTTCTTGTAGATCGTCGTCTTCTTTTTATATTTCCTCCATGTTTTCTTGTGGTTGGCCTCCTTTTTACTCTCCTTCTCCTCCTTCTTCCACCTCCTACTGCTGTTTTAGCCTTCATACCTGCTGTTACTGCTAAAGCTGCTGCTTTTTCTGCTATGCTAGCGTCACTTGATTTTACTCGTTGCCAAGCTATGTCCGCAAGCTTTTTGTCAGCTATTGATCTATTTTTTGAATCGGCAAACGTGGAATATGCGATATCGTGTTCTTTACAAGCCTGATCTAACTTATTTATGCCAGGATCGCCTCTTTCCAGTCGTTTTTTCAATTTAGTTCCTGGTCCGCAATACTGATAACCTCCCGGTATATGAAATTCGTATGGTAATGCGTCTATTGCTCTATTTACTATGGATCCTACTGGAATTCGTTTTAAAGCTTTACTTAACAGAGAAACCGCTGTGGACGTGATCCCACCTCCTCTCCTTACAGTGTCTCTATATGGACTGATGTACTGGAACGTCATTATTGTCCTTTTATAATCGCAATGTACAACTTATGTGTTACCTCTATGACAAGTTGGACATAAATGAAGTCGTTTATTGTGTTCTTTTATTAAATATCAAAATCACCCCAATCCGATGATCTAAACTTTTTTGTACGAGGGTTGATAAAATAGTTTTGAACAATTTCCCGTTTAATCCAAGTACCTCTCTCAGATTCCAACAAAGGAGTACGACCTGAATGAATACCAATAAGATTGTATACATCAAATAATGCATTTCCTAAAACTTTTACAAGAAAATTAACAGTGACAGCATTATCCACATGTTCAGGGTCTTTAAGGTCTGTTATACGTTTATTATTACAAGTATACACTTTGCTATCCATTTGTGATAATGTGATAGCCTGTCCTACAGTTGCAGCATCATTTGCTTCTCTTCCTTGCGCCATGTTTGTTAATTTTTTATTACTACATATAAAAAACGCATAGTAATTATTTGGATCTAGATGTACTGTTTGTCCTAAGGCAGCCGCGTCTCTATCTGCATGACCCCATGACACATTTGATAACCTTCCATGCCTGCAATCCCAATAAGCGTTTTTGTATGTCAATAAACGAAATTTTTCATTACCTTGAATAAAGTCATCCCCTTGCTTTGATAATACTTCATCTCGTTTTGCAAATCCAGTTGTTTCTTGTTTTAAAGTCTCTTTCATTTGACCCACTGTTGCACCATCAGATGGTGCTGAACCATCTTTTACATTCGCCAAACAATTGCCAAGACAATCGATAACTCCCACATCACGTATGACACAATGATCTTTTATATATTTGAGATTTACAGCATCATTTTCATTTTTTGGATAACCTATATCGTTAATAACAAATTTATAAAAAGAAAATCCATCTTTTGTCTTTTCAGGTATCAAAGAATGTAAATAGCGTCTATTTACGCTGTCTTTTGCATCTTTAGGGTCATCTACGTTGGATATACGTTTATTGTTGGCACTATACGTTTTCCCATTGAATTTTAACGTATTTTTTAATTCAGATGACAAATAACCTTTGTTTATCGCATCACCGTTTTGATTTGGTTTACCAACGTTGATAATTCTATGATCTTCTGCGTCATATGTGTTATTTTGTAGTTTTAATGTTGGCGATATCTTTTCCTTTAATATTTTTAGATTTATTGCATCGTTTTCATCCGTAGGATCTTTTATGTTTTTTAACCTTTTATTACTCATATCATAATCTCCATCAGGTGTTTGTGGTAAACCAGCACTTCTTTTTAAACTATTGGCATAATATAACCCATCCGAGGAGTAACGTCCGAACTTGTCGACACTCATGGTGCAACTGAATAGTATTCTAGGGAGTAACGCATTTTTATGAGATTACCCCACGGTTTCGGAGTTCATCCACTAAAGCCACCCATTCGTTTTCCAATCCAGTATGACCCGCTTCTTTAGCTTCATGTATTAGTTTCATTCTATCCACCAATTTATTGATATTATTGTAATAAATCACATTTGTGTTATATAGTTTCTTCATTAAACCTGTACCCGTAACGGATTTACTTCTTTTTCTTCGTTCCTGAGCACTTACATCCAAAGTGGATGCCATAAATCTTCGTTTTACAGGTTTTCTTTGTGTTAACGGCATTGTTTGTCTTCTAGTTGGTATTAACTTGGATACAAATTCTTTATATTTTAAAGACTTAGATCTAAAAGGAGGCTGGTCAGGTAAATACTTTCTCCTATATGCATTTGTCTGTTCCAAAATATTTTTATATGCTTCCATGTCTTTTTCTTTCACTACCGATACTGAAGGCTTATTTTCAAATAATAATTCAAATAATCCTTTTGTGCCCTTATACCTTTGATCACCAATGACAATATTATCATGTTCGTCAACGTTTAACGGGCTATTACCTATCATTAAACCGTCTTCTGTTAATCTCGCTCCATAACTATGGTAATTCTTATTAGGAATTGTTCCGAGTAACATTTTTACCATGTATTTCCTTCCTAAAGGTCCTTTGTTATGAATGTTTTCACCCAATAAGCTTATGTTTGACGGACCTTTCCTTGTCTCTTCTTCTTTTTCCTCTTCACTAGCAGTTGATACAACTTCATGTCCTCTTTTGGCTTTTACTTCATATAAATCTTTTATTCCACTATAGTCCGGTGATTCTAGCTCTCTTTCGGGTTCTCCACCGGTAAAACCACTATACGTAGAGGATTCCAGGTCTTCATCACTAAAATCTTCTGATTTTACATTTTCTCTTTCAAACTTCGTAATAGGTGCAATCGCATCTCCTTCCAATACAGGTTTAGCAAATTTTTTGTTTAATTGTTTCAAGGGTTCAGTAATAGGTTTAAAAGTAGATTCAAGGAATTTCTCCCTCTCGCTAATACCTAGTTTCAATGCTCTGTTTTTAGCCCGAATAGAATCACTAAGTGATTTTATTTCTTTTACTAATTTTTCTTGGTTAACCATGTTTGTAGCAAGACGTGTTGTACAACAATGAATGTGTTATACCACGTTTAATGTATTAATATAAATTTATCAAATCCTATCCTGTATCGACCATTGTTTAGCGGTTGTTCCTTCATAATTGTTAGGAACCCATACTTTTCAGCCCAAGCCTTTCCACACAACTCTTTAAATCGTTCAAATGTCATATCCGCATTTACATGATCAAAATATATATGTTTTAGGTTGGTTTCGTCCTGTTTAAATACAATTAACATGTTTGCATTGTCTCTAATGAGTTGTTTAGGTATTTTGCTGTAAGTTTGGCCAATATAAATGCTATCTATGTTGTTATGTCGACCCATAGCGAAGTAATTCCTTATTGTGTTTTGGTTTTCACAAGATACATCGTCGAATATAAACACGGAGAATGGTTTAGCTTCTTGTGGCTGCATGACACTCTCGCTTGCATTAAACTTTAAATATTTAACTTCAGGCACATTAGTCAGTATTTTTTCCAATAATTGATACTTTGGTTGTTGTAGTGATTTTGAAAATACATATAGATTGTTAAATCGTAATCCTTTAGGGTTTGTAATCAAATTGAATACTACATTAGTTTTTCCACAGTTGGAAGGTCCGGTAACCAGACAACGAACGGTGTTTGGTAACAAATTGCCATGCTTCCCACTATTGAATTCTGAATTATCCACTGTGAGTTCATCTATATTATTAATAGTAAAACTCTCTTTTTGTGGTACTATCTCCATCCTTTGTAATGGTTCAACCTAAAATGATTCTCTATCGTTATATCAAATCCTTTTTAGGTATCCAAGAATCTTCCGTCTTATTAAATCCTAACCATCGTACTTTGACCTTATCTTTTTTCCGTTGCAACACCTTTTCAACTAAATATACATCGCCTACTGTTGATTTTAACATTTCATGTCCATAAAACCCTCCTTCAAGCAATTGTCCTTTATTATCTTTTAAAATATATGTCTCAGGTACTGTAGGTTGTACTTTGAATACAGTAAAAACCTCATTGGTCCAATTTGGCAGGTATCTTTTACTGAATACACCTTTATATTTACTTATTCGCACTTTATCACCCACATTAAATTTTTTAGGCTTTAGTTTTTCAACTTTTGGTTTAGTATTCGTTTTTATACGTTTTAATACAAGGTTTTCATTTTTACTAGTTACTTGGTTTGGTTTCATCCCGATAGTCCTATGAAATTTGTTATTGTAATCGTTTATAAGTTTTGGTAACATATCAATCCATATGTGCGATCCTCTGTTGGAAAACATTTTATACATTGCACTTTTTAAAGTTCTGTTGAATCTTTCGATTATTGAGGCTTTTACTTCTGAATTGGTTGAATAATGGTTTATATTGTGTTTTTTCATTAAATTTGCAAATTCCTTATTAAAATATTCTTTTCCATCATCTGTTTGTAAATGTTTAATAGTATGTTTGTCTCTTTGTATAGCTGTTTCCATTGCTTTTGTAACACTTTTGCCACTTTTATCTTTTAGTGGTAAAGCATCTGCCATTTTTGAAAAACAGTTAATAACAGTCAATATGTATTTATATCCTTTATTTTGTTTGCTATAAGGAATCATTTCGATTAAATCCGCTTGATATAAATCATTAATTCCTTTTATCACCGTATTTCTTCGTGGAAACTTTCTTCTTGCAGGTTTATGAAGTTCGTTGACAATTTGTTGCTTCAAGTCCTTCATATTGCAGGTTTCAATGTTTGTTGTATCACATGTATAATCACAATGAATGTTGTTTTAAATATTCACATCATTTATATGGGTCAAGGTCATCCAAACTTGTGTAAAAAAAAATGGGGAACACGGTGTTGAACTTGCCGTGTTCCCCATTTTTTTTTACGGAAGGAGAAAGGAATAAGGTCGTAGTTGTAGAAGGACGAAGAATAGGTTACAAGTTGATAGGGTTTAAAGAGTAGTGGCCAAAAGGAAGAGTGTGGATTTTGTCGGGCATAATGTATCTTTTATCATCCCGAGCTGACAACGCTTTTTTAATTTCGGTGACACTGTAGACTTGATGCTTGAAGCTTCGGATATTGTTGAATGTTGCTGATATCGTAGTATCTTCAAACAAACAAGTCTTGTAGTGGTCAAATGTCACGTGTTTTTTCAAATAAGATGTCTTCACTCCTTTTGCTTTCTTCACTGTCGGTGTGTTGTTCTCGTGGTACATCTTAAATGAATACAATTTCGCCATCAGCGCCACTATTTCTTCTAAAGGCATTCCATTTGCTTCATCTTTGAATTTTCCAATTACTTTTTTATATTTTTCATTAAAATTTGGATGGTTTTTCGGATAGTCAGAAAAATCGAAATCTTCTTTGTATGGAAAAGTCCTTAGGTCTTCATACATGTCCAAAGTCTTTATCCAGTAGATAAACGCGTCCGTATCCATGTATGCGACTCCAATGTTTTCCCTTCCGTAATGTTTAACCATTTTGTTATAATGGAAATCATACATCAGGGTTTTACTTATATCCAAAATCGACATACCTATGTATAACGGACGGTCCATGACTATTGTTGTTTTCTTCATACTGACAGCGACTAGATTTTCGTTTATAATCATGGATGTTCCGAAATTTGGTTTTTGCACTAATTTTTCCAATTTCCTAGGATCACTCACTAATTTTACATTTTTGTGTTTTCTTTTGTTCTCCAAGGTCTTCCCAAAGATGGCATTGTTCATTAATTTATAGAAGTCCTTTTCAAATGCTGTTGTCGCTGCAGCTCTTCTTGCAGTGTTGGAATCAATATATGGTTTCAACCAACAAGACTGGGTGAATTCAATTGCTCTATGAATTCTCACTATACGTAGACCCAATTCAAGAGCCTGTTGAACTACCCAGTAGTGAGCCACATAGCGATCCTTATTCTCCAAGGTCATCATCAATTTTGGCCATCTTCCTGTCGGTGAAACTTCAGTCTTGGCTAGGAGAGGCAAGTCGTAGTGATGGTCATGAAGGTGCTCCGGGTATTCAAAATCACAGTCCAAAATATAGCCTTTTGGACCATCCTTTGGAATCTGTGAGATGTCTCCGATGGTGGCCGGGTCGATCCACTTAAAGTCAGCGTAGGGAAGCGGATTTGACATTGCCCAACCATAAAGGTTGTTTGCATCAAAATAGCCAAGGTAGACCGATGGTTGTTGCTCGTCGAAGCCGGGGATGTACTTGTTGTTGGCTTTGACATGACGTGTTACAGCTTGTGTCAAACCGCCCCGTACACCAGATTCCATCATGAGCACCATATCAATATCCGTTAGAAGTTCCAGTCGACAGTTGGTTGACTTTAGCATAGCTTGCCATGCTAATCCTGGAGATGTGTACGAGTGTAGAGGGTCCAGTCCATAGGCGGAGAAGCAGGTGTTTCTGAATTCTTCCATCACATCGCACAGCAGAGTTACGTCCAATTTTATATAAAAGTCAGAATATTCCCCTAAGGTTTGAATGTTTAGTTGGTTCCAAACATTACATGCATGATTGTAGTCTTCAACGGAGATTTCACTTTCGTTTAATTTGCTGTTGAAGGCTTCAATCGGCGGTAGACTGGTTTCTTCAAATTTTTCTGTAGAAGTTATGTAATCGTAGGGGAACACTCCTTTCCGTAATACTAGGTCTAATTTATCTTCAGGTACAATTTTTCTGGTTTCTTTTAGGTCTTCTCTTCTTAGGTTCTCTGACAATTTGGCTAAACTAGATGCCATAAATCTGTAAGAGTCTACGAAGCGAAGTTTAATTTTACCTACTGTTTTTGAAAAGCTGATGTACTTTTCCAATGTTGTAGCAAGAACATCAATTTTACCGTCATCTCTTCCTAACTCCGGGATAATAAAGTGGGAGTCGTAGCCGCTAAGATTGTGTAAAACGACAGGAATAAAGTTTGGCAGTTTGTAATTTATATTGCATGAATTACAAGCAGCTCCTCTGTATAACCCTGTCAGGTGATCGTGATCTCTTACTTTTGGATTTTCTTCACTGAACATCTTCTTGCATAAATAGCATCTTGTCGCTAAGTTGTATTCTTCTTGTTGATTTTGGTTTAAAGGTTCCATAGGTACAATATTACCGAACAAGCGTTGAACCTTTCCAGCAATATCGTACAGTTGGTCTACAAAATACTTAGCGGCTTCTTCACCACGGTAGAGTATTGGAGTGGATGTTAAACCATAGTCTTGCAATTGGTTTTCAGACAAGGTTGATTTAACTAGTAAACAAAAACTGTTGGGCTGATGCAACTGATATTTTGTTCTTCTACTCACTTCGCCGTCCGGCAGCTCCTGTGGTACTAACGTTGATTCAAAATCTGCATAGACCACTATTGGAATTCGGTATTGGTGAACTGTCTTGTTAAATTGTATTGAAGCTCGGGTAGGCGGTGGAAGACTTATCTTTACTTCATAGTTCTCGTTGCAAAGTCTTTTATGTTCCAATAACCAGTCCAATCCTCCACGTCTTGAATCTTTCCAAGAAAAGCAGAAACATCTCTTGCAAACTGTAATCCTATTTACTCTTTTGGTCAATTGTTTTACAACTAACGCTTCAAAGTCTTTTATCCATACATAATGGGAAATTTCACCCTTGGTTATCAATAGCAAATCCGTATGGTTTCTTTGCTCAACCTTTACTACCCGCAAAGGATAAACGTTGTTGGAATCATCCAGACCAAAAACATTGACTGAAACGCCAGGATTTTTCTTTTCAAATTTGTCAATATCTTTTAAAGTAACTGGGTAAGTAAGACCTTGAAAGTTGTAGCGGTGTTCATTTTCGTAGTATTCTCTACTAACTCTACAAGGATTGTTTTTAACATACTTGGTTAACATTGCATACTTGAAACATTCATTACCCTCATTTTGAACATTTCTACACGAGTTAGTGTTTTGGATTTTCTTTGGTAGAGGGATAAAACTACTACCTCTTAAACCATATCCATGTTTATGAACCCTAACATCCATACCTTCGATTGATGACAAAGTCCATCCAGATCCTCTTCCTTCATGTTCTTGGAGTTTGGTTATAAGTTCCTCCAAGCATTCTTCAATAATATCATCAATGTCGGAGGTGAAGGTGTTGTCAGTGGATATCTCCACAGTCAAGTGGAGCCATCATCAAATGGAAGTGTTGTATCCATCCAATTTGCTTACCCTTTTTATACCCCCACCAACTATACAATTTATGTGGGTCAAGGTCACGTAAAGATACCCTTTGAGCGGGGGATAGACCACTAAGCAGCATGCTAGTCCATTGCCGCAAAGTGATCTATCCCCCGCTCTATTCCGCAGACCACACTCAAGTCCAAGTCCACATCCAAGTCCACATCCATATGTTACACTTTATTATTACTGCCACCAAGTAATTGTCACTCGCACATTTACTTGGTTTTGATAAAGGTACTGCACAAACTCCATATTGGTTGTTTGTTCGTTATACAAATGCATCATGAAATATGCAATCTTATCGATTGCGGCATTGTCCAACGGTTCGCAATTCACAAGTTCCAATGTGCCCTGGCTGGTCTTATCCTCTATAAGTTCCACCACTTCGTTGATGTCTTCTTCCAAGAGGATGAACTCAACACTGAAGCTCTCCATTGTTGTTGTTGATAGTGTCTAGACAAATGCTTGACTAAATACTTTATTCATCAGTCCTACATATATACCAATTTCCCCCTCCTATTACCTATTCCCCCTCTACCTTTATATAGGTCAAGGCCATCCAATAATACCCTTTGAGCGGGGGATAGACCACTAAGCAGCATGCTAGTCCATTGCCGCAAAGTGATCTATCCCCCGCTCTGTATTCCACACAAGTCCTAGTCTTTACACACACATAAGCCCCCCCCCCCAGTCTTTTACACTTACTCATATACTCTGTCCTCCCTGCCAATTAAGAGTTCCCCATGTTTGCCACTATTTTCAATTAACCTTTCCAAGTCCCAAAACACAATGTCCAAATTAACCAAGTTCGCTCGTCCAATTTGAAACACACTATTCCCCCCAAAGTCACTTGCTCTCACTTGTTGTCCTGTATACTGCTTCTTCTTCCACGCTACAATCACTACCCTACCTTCTTCAACAACCATTCTTTTAACATTATCATACACCTTCTTCAACATCCCTCTACAGTTTAAATAGTTTATGGTTACATACTCCCACTCCTTACCAATGATCAGTGATCCACTCATTTTCTAGCGTTCCACTGGAAGGTTCAAAGCAGAATGAAGTCGGGATGTACAGACCCCCCTCTTTTATACCAGTTAACCGGTTGTCCTTGCTGTAAAGTGGGTCAAGGCCATCCAATGCTACCCTTTGAGCGGGGGATAGACCACTAAGCAGCATGCTAGTCCATTGCCGCAAAGTAGTCTATCCCCCGCTCTGTATTCTACACACACACACATGTCCCTGTCCAAGTCTTTCATTACATACCTAATATATATTCAGTTCCTTCATCATCACTATCACTCATCACTGCTTCCACAAACTCCACAGGATTAAAGTTAAATTGTTTCAATTGTTCTTTTAAGTTTTCAATTTGTTGGTCCTTTACTTCTAAAACACTGTGAAGGTGTGATATGTAATCCGCTGCCTCGTTGATGCTTGCTACTCTCGGATCGCCTAACTTCAAGCTGGGAACTACACCCTGCAGCCTGTAGTACGCCATACGCCTTTCTTGCTCCTGCCGTTGACCAGGACTGAGCAAGCCTTGCCCGTCTTGGCTCACCTCCAGCAAGGTCCGTAGCATTGGAGCTTTGCAGGCGTTTGCCCGAGCAACAGTTATGCTGTGGAATGGTCGAGCAGGCCCACGAGTAGCAGGCAGGACGTTGGCAGCACGCCTTCTTGAAGAAGAAGAGGAAGCCTGAGAAGTTTTGCAGTTGGAAGCCATGTTGAAGTGAGGTATTCAGCTAAGCGATACAAAGCAGAATAACCAAACTGCACATCAATACCCGTATATATATACACTTATCAGTGGTGGGGGTACTAGCTAGCCTTGGTAAAGTGGGTCAAGGCCATCCAAAAACATTACCAGAACGGGGGATAGATCACTAAGTGGCATGTTAGTCCATTGCCACAGAGTGATCTATCCCCCGCTCTGTATTTCACATTCACGCACACATTCATACATACACACAAGTCCCAGTCCAAGTCTTTACCCACACACCTATCCACTCTCATCCTCACTATCATCACTGTCCAACAGGCTTTCACACTTCTTAATCAGTTTTTCCCATTTACTCCTGACATAAAGTAGCTCCCTGCGAGTATTCTCTAGCATTCTGTCCCTTTGCTCTATCACTTCGTCGTACCACTCGATGATGTTTGGTGGAGTCTGAGTTGATGCATCCGTCGTGGTTGGTTGAGACGCTCCGCTGCTCCGCAACTCCTTCCTCACAGGACCAAAGCCGGAGAATCGGACACGACTCCTTGACGAAGGCCCCGATCGGATTGGTCCAATGCTCGGGCTGGAGTTGGAGGCGACCGGGCCAGAGGTAGAGGCTGGGACGTTCATAGCAGACATGGTGGTGTTCAGCTTAACGGTGTAAAGCAGAATGAGAGGACGGTTGATCACCACTCCTATATATACCCATTTCTAGTGGTGGGGATAACACGGGGGGGGGGGGTTAATAAAAATTTTGCTTAGTCTTCCCGGTCATCAGTTTTACATACCTTTAGCACACCCATTATTTTGGTTTCTTCAATAACTTTACACACCTCAAACACCCAAGCAAACAGCTCATCTATGTTGTTATAATTAATTTTTGTCCAGTGTTCATACTTATGAGTTTGGTTGTTTATAATACATAGATAAAATGTAGACCCGTCTCGTCTTATACAATACTCAACTTCCATTCTATGCTGGTTTAGCACTTCCCAAGCATTGTGTTGATCTATCAAGAAGTCACCACCTTTGTAATTGTACCGTGACATGTTTACCACGGAGCACAGAAACAGACTGAAGCAAATGAACGGCTCATACAAGCTTAGTAAGAGCGTTAGAGTGGGGGTATCACGTGATACACAACATTAGTTGTAAGGTTAGCACTTTACTTTAAACAGTAATTTATATGGGTCAAGGTCATTCAAACTTTGAAAAATTTTTACCTCCAAACACTTGTAGCAAGCTACAAGTGTTTGGAGGTAAGTTTTTATTTGTTATTGATTTATTTGTAACTTAGTCTTCACCCTCAAGGACACGGTTTGAGATTGTCCCAGTGACTTTACATCACCGCCAGGTTAAAGTATTATACAAGTCAAGTATTTTTTTTTTATTAGTTGACTTGTATAATACCCCTCTCCCTTACTTTAAGAGGGTTAAGACTAAATTTTGGAAAAATAATTTGGAAAAAGACTTTTAAATATTGTCCAACACAACCTAACAATTTTGGCTTTTTCTTTTTAGTGAGCCCATGTCCTAATCCATTTCCCAAACAGATCGGCATCCTTTTCTTCGAATTAAATAAGCCCGGGGACAAAAAATTCTCTTTGTACCATCGCAGGTGGTACTTTCATTCTATGAAGGCGGCCATCACCTTTTAGAATGATTTGCACATTTATGTTAAATGCTCCATAAGCTTGAACAATGAAATAATATTTTTTGTCCCTCTTGAGCCTATTAATTTTCAGCTTCTGCGGACTGTTGGGGTGTTTGAACTTGGACTTTTCAGGCATAATATTAAGGCTATAGGGCTTTGGTGTCGGAATTTTGATTTTCTTATTCAAGTGTCGTTGGCAACGATCTTTTTCTGGAAGAGCAAAACTCGGACAACAAAGAACCACAGCCTCTCTGCTAAACCAAACATAATCGCATTTATCACGCTTGCCAGCAGGGCATTTAACACGATTACGTTTCTTTTGTGTTGGACTCTTAGTGTTTTGGAGCTTCTCCGAATTAGGCTGGCTAGAAGAAATAGGGGTGGAAGGGGGTGGAAGAGGCAAAGATTGGTCAAAAGGAATGGAGCAAACAATTTTGGGTGGGGTAGGAGAGCGTGTTAGGTCTATGGAGGGAAGTTCAGGGGAAAAGATGGATTTACGGGATGCTTTGGTTGGTGTGGATGGCATGGGGGATATGGGTGAGGGACATTGTGATTTGGTATAGGATAGGATTTTTTGGGTTCTGCTGTAGGGGGTTATCCTCGACCTGGACGTCTCTTCGAAGACTGCAGACTCCGATCCTGAGTCCGATAGCAGCGAGAGTGCTGGAGAGGCTACCGGGACTCGACCGCTGAGTTTTCCTGACGATGGTGGAGGTGCACCGGCCTCTTCCACTGTTGGCGGCAGTGGCGACAGGCTGGGCATGGAGGCGGGCTGTGGTGGCGGCGGCGGCGGTGGTGGCATCGTCAGGCAGCTCAAGATGTTTGCAGTCATCAGATATTCCAGGATCGAGGCGGAGGATGATGGAGGTTGAGTCGTGTCGGTTGAGGTTGAAGCTGGCGGGTAGTTTTTGAGTTTAAGGCCCATTTTACCCATTGTAATAAATGGACTTAATGAGAAGAATAGATGAGAATAAAAAGTGAAGTTATTATAAATAATCTCAAGAACAAGAGAGAACCTGTCCGTACGGGAGCTTGGACGGGAATGAGAAGTGCATGCAGCCGGGCCGCCTTATATCCCCACCGGGGCTGCCACGCCCAGGGTATCAGGGGTGGGGGAGGGGGTGGGGGTGGGGGTGGGGGTGGGGGTGGGGGTGGGGGTGGGGGGGGGGGTTCGCACTTTTTGTCGGGGGGGGGGGGGGGGCTCGCACTTTTTGAAAAAATAAACCCCACTTGGGACATTTATGTTGCCATCGCTGAAGCCTCCCAAGAGACCCAATTCCAAACTTGTGCGTTACTAATACCTAACTGTTAACTTTTAAAAGACCTCTATATATATAAACTGTGTTAGTAAGATCTGACTGTTACAGATTTGGAAAACTTTTATATTTAGGTCAAGGTCACGAAAAAACTTTAAAAAAATTAAGCCCCACACCCCCCTATGGGGGTGTGGGGCACTTGGGTTGTCATCGCTGTAGCCTCCGAAGAGACCCAACTATGACAACAAGGCAACATCCAATGTCGTGTACCCTTCGCCACGCGAGACTTGTAAACATTTACTGCATTTTCAACTAATAACTTTTCCAATAGCTAACAAAATGTCATTTACATAATTTTGAAAGAAACTGAGGACGCCCTAGTGGCTTACGTCCTCGGTCCGAGTGCAGAGGCCATCGGCTCATTACCCCCGTATAAGCGTACAAACGGACCACCTCCTATTTCTCAGCCGCATTGAAGCATGCATGAGAGGAGCCTAACAATTATAAAAAAAGTGGCTTTACACGGGGGCCTACTCCCGTAACCCTATCTTTAATATTTTTAATTTAGCAATGCAGTAAATTTTTACAAGTCCTATGTGGGTCAAGGCCACACGGACATTAAAAAATTTCGGCCCCCGTACATCCATGGCGAACCACGAATGTTCGGGGGCCTTGGGGACAAAAAAACACAAATAGCTAACAAAGTTTCATTTACATAATTTTGAGTTTCCAGAAGGGAAACTAACTGAGGACACCCTAGTGGCTTACGTCCTCGGTCCGAGTGCAGAGGCCATCGGCTTATTACCCCCATATAGGCGTACAAACGGACGCTCCTATTTCTCAGCCGCATTAAAGCATGCATGAGAGGAGCCTAACAATTATACAAAAGTAACTTTACGCGGGGGCCTACTCCCGTTCCCTGTCTTTACGATTTACTTTGAGCATTGCAAAAGCTCAAGGGGGGATTGCTAAAACAAGCGTATACACTTTAGAAAAATATAACACACTTACAACACACAATTGAGCTCAACGTAGTCAATGCTGGAACAAGCACATACATGTTAAACACATATAACAAACAAGACACAAAGGATAAAAGACACACAGGAGACATAAGGTACAAGTAAAACACTCTCATATAAAACAATTCGCAATACCCAAACGCAAGCGCAATATCTTACAACTAATACAAGTCTTAAAGTTAGAGTAGACTTCGCTAAACACTGAAGGCGCCATTCAATGTTTAGTGATGCCTATGGCGGTCCGTCCCGATCGTTCACGTTCAACGCGCGGGAGCGGACTGCGAGCCGGCTCTGGCTGGGCCCCCTTATATCCCCACCGGGGCTGCCACGCCCAGGATATCAGGGGTGGGGGTGGGGGTGGGGGTGGGGGTGGGGGTGGGGGTGGGGGTGGGGGGTGGGGGGGGGGTTCGCATTTTTGTCGGGGGGGGGGGTTCGCATTTTTGTCGGGGGGGGGGGGGGTTCGCATTTTTGGTCGGGGGGGGGGGGGTTCGCATTTTTGTCGGGGGGGGGGGGGGTCAGGTAAGTTAAGTGGGTCAAGGTCACCCACAACACTTGTACTCTAAGTGTTGGCTATACCCCCACCACAACTGGGTCCCTAGGCTGCACAACACCGCTTCGCCAGTATGTCTCCGGCTTCCATGCGGTGCGTCTCGCTGTTCTCTAGCTCTCTATATGTAAGTAATTTTACAAGTTCTGAATGTAGGTCACTACACTTTAACTCTGGGACGATATCGAGTTATAGTATTTCAGTGTTTTGACTCAAGGTCATCACACTTTAACTCTAGCACATCGGTTATCGTACCAGAGGTGCTCAATAACCTAACTTGTAATGTTTAGGGTGGCGTTTTCACGCCACGTGGTATCGCCATGAGTGTCCAGTCCAAGTTTTAAGTTAAATTAATTTTACTGTAATCTTTTCCATTTCCGCTTCGTTTTGCCAAAGTATAAGGTGTCGCTTAATAAAGTGGTATTTCTCTAAAGTTATAGGAGATTGCAAGGATACAATTAGTTTATTTAGGAGACTCTTCATCTTGGAATTTAACACAATTTCCACTTTGACTTTGCTTCCTCGGCTCTCACAGCCTAAGCTGTACAGAAATGTTTCTTCTAGTGCCAACTCGGGCCAAGAGAACAGTGTGTTGACTGTAGGACACCTCATGGTGAAGTGATGCGATACTCCAGCGTACCACCTCACCTTCCCCCGCCACTGTGACCTTCCCCCACTCCTGCTGTTTCCCCCACCTCTTTTCCTTTGACTCATGCGCTACAAGCAGTCTCTCAGTATTGTGCAGACTTTTGTTAGGTGAAGCCATGTCGCAGGACACTTTAGGTAAGAAACTTAGCCGTGTTAAGACTTTATTAGTTGCTCACTGTCCACCACTCAAAGTTAAGAGAGTTTCAACTTTAGCTAAGTGGCGCAAACTGTTGCGCGGACACCCTAAGTTTTATACAAAACAGACTAATGTCAGTTTTACTGATGAGGATTTGTTTAAAATATTGGATGAAATGACTTTTCCTTGCAAAATTCAGTTAGTTACTCCCATTCCTGACAGTTTAGAGTCTTAGTCTCTCAAGCCGATATACCTAGCATCCACAGAGCCTGACAGTCAGTCACTCGGTGGCTGTCGTGGGGTGCGCATCGGTGTCGGCGCTCCGTTGTTAGGTTTTCAAGGTCACAGTAATATCAAATTGTTGGTGTTGTGCTGGTTCAAGGTCACCTGAGGGATAACCGATTGCCCATTTAGGCAGGGTCATGTCAGAAACTCGAGTTTAACTTGGCACTTTTGCCGTTTCTCGTCGAAAATTCGCTCCAAGTGGTCAAGGTCACGGGGACTCTGACTGAAACTCGGAGCGTAGTGCGAGAAACGGCAAAAGTGCCAAAAAATTTTAAGTTTCGGCATGACCTTGACCTCAGTGGCGTCGGTGACGTCATTTTGATGACGTAAGGGGTGATGACGTCATCAGCACGTCATTTCTGTGACGTCATGGGTGTGACGTCATAGAAATGACGTCATTAGTGATGACGTCATCGATGACGTCATCGATTGCGTCATCGATGACGTCATCGGTGAGGTCAT